>JABBCR010001108.1:0-100000 GCA_014849445.1 Cercopithecus mona
CTAGTCATGCTGGGCTGGGAACATGTCCAGGCTCCTGGGAGTCTCCAAGGGTTCACCAGAGGTCACTGAGGGCTACTCCTGCACAAGAATGGGCTTTTCTCAAGCCCTCCCTTGCACAGTCCCCAAAGCCTGGCCTGGGCCAGCACCGGCAGTTCCAAGGTGAATTGGAGTGGAAGCTGGGGTCTGCTGGGGGAGGCAGAGGCAATAGCAGGCCCCTTCATCTGGAGGCAGGTGTCCCAGGGCAGGTGGAGGGTGGCACATAGTCTGCAGAGAGGCAGGTGGCTGGGGCAGTGCCCAGGAGTCAGCCTTCAGGGTCCCAGGCAGCATATGGGCCATGGGAAAGCGCCGTCTTGTTCAAGTCCCTGTACCCGCCTGACTAGCTGTGGGAATCTGAGCCTTCACTTCCTTATCACTAAGACAGACAAGTACACCTGCCTCGCCATGTGATCTGAAGATGGAAAAAGATGGGCAGTGCCAGGTGAGCTGGGAGGACTGTTTTCCCCCAGTTGCCCCTTTTTTTTTTTTTTGAGATGGAGTTTAGCTCTTGTTGCCCAGGCTAGAGTACAATGGCGTGATCTCGGCTCACTGCAACCTCCGTCTCCCAGGTTCAAATGATTCTCCTGCCTCAGCCTCCCAAGTAGCTGGGATTACAGGCACCCACCACCATGCCCAGCTAATTTTTTTGTATTTTTAGTAGAGACAGGGTTTCACCATGTTGACCAGGCTGGTCTCGAACTCCTGACCTCGTGATCCACCCGCCTCAGCCTCCCAAAGTGTTGGAATTACAGGCGCAAGCCACCGCGCCCGGCCCTAGAGCCATTCTTAACAGGGTTTGTCCCCCTGGAAACTTCCAGAAGCCTCACCCTCCTGGGAATTCCCTGCTGGGTGCCAGTCATCTGTTCACTGCTCGGTTTCCACTCTCCCATCCTGGCACCGACATCCCACTGTTAGGCCTTCTTCAAGCATGGACCTTCTCATGCTCAGTCTCTCTGTGGTGTGGAAATGTCTACAGGGTGGGCCTCACAGAAGGTTCCAGGCCCTGGCGCAAGCCCAAGGGAAGCAATGATCCAAAATGGACTCAGATAAAGTTTCTGCCACTATGTATTGGGGGCTTTTGGTAGGAGTCCAGTTCAATTTTAGAAAAATAAAAATACATGTCTCACACTTCTGAGTTTACAGACTAAGGTCCATTCTGTATTTGCTAACGAGGACAAAAAGAAAGGCGGCTGGGCGTGGTGGCTCACGCCTGTAATCCCAGCACTTTGGGAGGTCAAGATGGGCGGATCACTTGAGGCTGGACAAGAGTTCGAGACCAGCCTGGCCAATCAGCCTGGCCTTTCACCATGTTAGGGTGCCTAAAAATACAAAAATTAGCTGGATGCTGTGGCACACACCTATAATCCCAGCTACTCAGGCGGTGAGGCAGGAGAATCGCTTGAAACCAGAAGGCGGAGGTTGCAGTGAGCTGAGATCGCGCCATTGCACTCCAGCCCGGGCAACAAGAGTGAAACTCCATCTCAAAACAGCAACAAAAAAGAATGGCTCTAAACCAGGAACAGTGGTTCACCCTGTAGTCCCAGCACTTTGGGAGGCCAAGTTAGGAGGATCACTTGAGGCCAAGAGTTTGAGGCCAGCCTGGGCAACATAACAAGACCCCATCTCTACAAAAAATTTAAAAATTAGCCAGGCACAGTGGCGCACACCTGTAGTCTCAGCTACTCAGGAGGCCGAAGCAGGAGGATGACTTGAGCCCGGGAGGTGGAGGTTGCAGTGAGCTGAGATTATGCAACTGCACTCCAGCCTGGGTGACAGAGCATGACGCCGTCTGAGAAAAAAAAAAAAGAATGGCTCTGACATTTTTTTTAGGTCACTTACTGAAGGCTCCCATGGAAGCCTTTCCTAACAGAACCACCATGAGAAGGTGAAAATTCTGAAAGGGATTATGCTTTTTTGTTTTTGATTTGTTTTGTTTTGTTTTGTTTTATTGTTTTCAGATGGAGTTTCGCTTCTTGTCGCCCAGGCTAGAGTGCAGTGGTGTGATCTCGGCTCACCGCAACCTCCACCTCCCAAGTTCAAGTGATTCGCTTGCCTCAGCCTCCCGAGTAGTTGGAATTATAGGTGTGCACCATGACACCCGGCTAATTTTTGTATTTTTAGTAGAGACGGGGTTTCACCACGTTGGCCATCTCAAACTTCTGACCTCAGGTGATCAGCCCGCCTCAGCCTCCCAAAGTGCTGGAATTACAGGTGTGAGCCACCACCCCTGGCTGAGATTGTACTTTTTTGAAGATGAATCAGTCGTTAAATTGCAAGAGCCCCACTGCACCCTGAAGCTGTGGGCCTCCCCAGTGTAGGGTGAGAGTACAGCCACTCCTGGGCTGGTTTTGTTCTGGGTCAAAAGAGATGACTCAGACCAGACATGGTGGCTCATACCTATATTCCCAGCATTTTGGGAGGCCAAGATGGGAAAAATCACTTGAGCCCAGGAGTTTGAGACCAGCCTGGGCAACAGAGAAAGATCCCATCCTGACATTTTTTTAAATTAGCCAGACATGGTAGGGATGAACAACTGTATTCCCAGCTACTCAGGAGGCTGAGGTGGGAGGATCCCTTGAGCCTAAGAGTTGGAGGCTGCAGTGAGCCATGATTCCAGCATGCGTGACAGAGTGAGATCTTGTCTCTAAAAAAAAAAAAAAAAGAGAGAGAGAGGGAGAGATAAGCCCAGAATGTCTTTAATGTTTTCCCAACTGGGGACACCACATCTGCCCTCAGTGCCTCAGTTTCTCCATTACAATCTAGAGGCCCTGCCTGCTCTGACATGCTGAGTGGCGAGCAGGCGTCTGGCTGGAGAGGAAGCATACTTGGACTTGGACCAAGCCTCAGAGGGCAGTGGGTGAATTTCAGGCCTCAGGTCAAGGGAGCTGTAGGCCAGGGATTTCTAGGGGCCAGGGGTGCTGGAAGGCACCAGGCTGAACTGGAGGGGACCTGCCTGGTGGGGGGCTTGGGGTTGCAGAGGGATGGGGGGGCTGGGTCCCCCATCTTGTACCAGAAGGAACTCTAGCCCTGCCTGCAAGGGGCTGAGACAACCCACACTTGACCCCAGGGGCTGAACACCATTTGTAGCTGGTAGCTCTATAATGTCCAGCCAGGCCGCACCCCACCTGCCTACAGTGGCACTGAATTAAATTAGAGAGACTGCCAGGCGCGGTGGCTCATGCCTGTAATCCCAGCACTTAGAGAGGCTGAGGGGGGTGGATCACATAAGGTCAGGAGTTCGAGACCAGCCTGGGCAACATGGTGAAACCCTGACTCTACTAAAAATACAAAAGTTAGCCAGGCGTGGTGTGTGCCTGTAATCCCAGCTACTTGGGAGGCTGAGGCAGGAGAATCGCTTGAACCTGGGAGGCAGAGGTTGCAGTGAACTGAGAGACGTGCCACTGCACTGCAGCCTGAACGGCAGAGTGTAACTTGGTCGCAAAAAAGAAAAGAAGAAAGAAAACCCAGGACAGCTAATGGGGGCTGTTCAGGATATACTGGGAAAAAGTGGTGGTGACTAAGGCAAGAGAGACCCTCTACCCAGGTAGCTGCTGTAATATTCCATCCTAAGAACATTCTAGTAGGTCATAAAACCTACAGGGGCCAGGCATGGTAGCTCATGCCTGTAATCCCAGCACTTTGGGAGGCCAAGGTAGGAGGATCACTTGAGGCCAAGAGTTTGAGGCCAGCCTGGGCAACATAACAAGACCCCGTCTCTACAAAAAATTTAAAAATTAGCCAGGCACGGTGGCGCACACCTGTAGTCTCAGCTACTCAGGAAGCTGAAGCGGGAGGATGGCTTGAGCCCGGGAGGTGGAGGTTGCGGTGAGCTGAGATCGTGCAACTGCACTCCAGCCTGGGTGACACAGCATGACGCCGTCTGAGAAAAAAAAAAAAAGAATGGCTCTGACATTTTTTTTAGGTCACTTACTGAAGGCTCCCATGGAAGCCTTTCCTAACAGAACCACCATGAGAAGGTGAAAATTCTGAAAGGGATTATGCTTTTTTGTTTTTGTTTTGTTTTGTTTTGTTTTATTGTTTTCAGATGGAGTTTCGCTTCTTGTCGCCCAGGCTAGAGTGCAGTGGTGTGATCTCGGCTCACCGCAACCTCCACCTCCCAAGTTCAAGTGATTCGCTTGCCTCAGCCTCCCGAGTAGTTGGAATTATAGGTGTGCACCATGACACCCGGCTAATTTTTGTATTTTTAGTAGAGACGGGGTTTCACCACGTTGGCCATCTCAAACTTCTGACCTCAGGTGATCAGCCCGCCTCAGCCTCCCAAAGTGCTGGAATTACAGGTGTGAGCCACCACCCCTGGCTGAGATTGTACTTTTTTGAAGATGAATCAGTCGTTAAATTGCAAGAGCCCCACTGCACCCTGAAGCTGTGGGCCTCCCCAGTGTAGGGTGAGAGTACAGCCACTCCTGGGCTGGTTTTGTTCTGGGTCAAAAGAGATGACTCAGACCAGACATGGTGGCTCATACCTATATTCCCAGCATTTTGTTTGAGACCAGCCTGGGCAACAGAGAAAGATCCCATCCTGACATTTTTTAAATTAGCCAGACATGGTAGGGATGAACAACTGTAGTCCCAGCTACTCGGGAGGCTGAGGCAGGAGGGTCACTTGAGCCCAGGAGTTTGAGGCTGCAGTGAGCTGTGATCACAATGATCACATCACCTCACTTCAGTCTGAGTGACAGAGTGAGATCCTGTCTCTAAAACACACACACACACACACACACACACACACACACACACACACACACACACCGTAAAGAGATATGCAAATATATGCCCATGGTATAAATTTGGAAAATACAGAAATCTAACAACCCAGATGGCTGTTAATTTTTATGATGATACATGTCTTCCAGATTTCCCCCCAAGCTTATTAATTTTACATCTCACTGTTCTTCTTTCTATAAATTTACACACTTAACCTTAAAACATAAACATGTTCCCAGGTCTTTAAAAAGCTCTGTTTCCTCTTTAGCCTGTATCATGGTTATGTAACTACCCTGTCCCCCAGTTATGGACATCTGAGCAGTCGCTCACACCACAGACACCTAACACTCACGTCACACTTTTTTTGAGATGGAGTCTCGCTCTGTCGCCCAGGCTGGAGTGCAATCGTGTGATCTCAACTCGCTGCAACCTCCACCTCCCGAGTTCAAGTGATTCTCCTGCCTCAGCCTCCCAAGTAGCTGGGATTACAGGCACCCATCACCTCGCCAGGCTAATTTTTGTATTTTTAGTAGCGACAGAGTTTTGCCATGTTGGCCAGGCTGGTCTTGAACTCCTGACCTCAGGCGATCCACCCGCCTTGGCCTCCCAAAGTGCTGGGATTACAGGTGTGAACCACCACACCTGGCTGAGATTGTACTTTTTTGAAGATGAATCAGTCGGTAAATTGCAAGAGCCCCACTGCACCCTGAGCTGTGGGCCTCCCCAGTGTGGGGTGAGAGCAGCCACTCCTGGGCTGGTTTTGTTCTGGGTCAAAAGAGATGACTCAGACCAGACATGGTGGCTCATACCTATATTCCCAGCATTTTGGGAGGCCAAGATGGGAAAAATCACTTGAGCCCAGGAGTTTGAGACCAGCCTGGGCAACAGAGAAAGATCCCATCCTGACATTTTTTTAAATTAGCCAGACATGGTAGGGATGAACAACTGTATTCCCAGCTACTCAGGAGGCTGAGGTGGGAGGATCCCTTGAGCCTAAGAGTTGGAGGCTGCAGTGAGCCATGATTCCAGCATGCGTGACAGAGTGAGATCTTGTCTCTCAAAAAAAAAAAAAAAAGAGAGAGGAGAGATAAGCCCAGAATGTCTTTAATGTTTTCCCAACTGGGGACACCACATCTGCCCTCAGTGCCTCAGTTTCTCCATTACAATCTAGAGGCCCTGCCTGCTCTGACATGCTGAGTGGCGAGCAGGCGTCTGGCTGGAGAGGAAGCATACTTGGACTTGGACCAAGCCTCAGAGGGCAGTGGGTGAATTTCAGGCCTCAGGTCAAGGGAGCTGTAGGCCAAGGATTTCTAGGGGCCAGGGGTGCTGGAAGGCACCAGGCTGAACTGGAGGGGACCTGCCTGGTGGGGGGCTTGGGGTTGCAGAGGGATGGGGGGGCTGGGTCCCCCATCTTGTACCAGAAGGAACTCTAGCCCTGCCTGCAAGGGGCTGAGACAACCCACACTTGACCCCAGGGGCTGAACACCATTTGTAGCTGGTAGCTCTATAATGTCCAGCCAGGTCGCACCCCACCTGCCTACAGTGGCACTGAATTAAATTAGAGAGACTGCCAGGCGCGGTGGCTCATGCCTGTAATCCCAGCACTTAGAGAGGCTGAGGGGGGTGGATCACATAAGGTCAGGAGTTCGAGACCAGCCTGGGCAACATGGTGAAACCCTGACTCTACTAAAAATACAAAAGTTAGCCAGGCGTGGTGGTGTGTGCCTGTAATCCCAGCTACTTGGGAGGCTGAGGCAGGAGAATCGCTTGAACCTGGGAGGCAGAGGTTGCAGTGAACTGAGAGACGTGCCACTGCACTGCAGCCTGAACGGCAGAGTGTAACTTGGTCGCAAAAAAGAAAAGAAGAAAGAAAACCCAGGACAGCTAATGGGGGCTGTTCAGGATATACTGGGAAAAAGTGGTGGTGACTAAGGCAAGAGAGACCCTCTACCCAGGTAGCTGCTGTAATATTCCATCCGAAGAACATTCTAGTAGGTCATAAAAACCTACAGGGGGCCAGGCATGGTAGCTCATGCCTATAATCCCAGCGCTTTGGGAGGCCAATACAGGAGGATCACGAGGTCAGGAGATCGAGACCATCCTGGCTAACATGGTGAAACCCCGTCTCTATTAAAAATACATAAAACTAGCCGGGCGTGGTGGCGGGCGCCTGTAGTCCCACCTACTTGGAGGCTGAGGCAGGAGAATGGTGTAAACCCGGGAGGCGGAGCTTGCAGTGAGCCGAGATCGCGCCACTGCACTCCAGCCTGGGTGACACAGCGAGACTCCGTCTCAAAAAAAAAAAAAAAAAAAGAAAATTCTGAAAGAGATTACGCTTTTTTGTTTTTGTTCTGTTTTGTTTTTTTGTTTTAAGATGGAGTTTCGCTTCTTGTCACCCAGGCTGGAGTGCAATGGCACGATCTCAGCTCACTGCAGCCTCCGCCTCCCGAGTTCAAGCAGTTCTCCTGCCTCAGTCTCCCGAGTAGCTGGAATTACAGGTGTGCACCACAACACTCGGCTGATTTTTGTATTTTTAGTAGAGATGGGGTTTCGCCATGTTGGCCAGGCTGATCTCAAGCTTCTGACCTCAGGTAATCTGCCCGCCTCAGCCTCCCAGAGTGCTGGGATTACAGGCATGAGCCGCCGCGCCTGGCTGAGATTGTGCTTTTTTGAAGATGAATCAGTCATTTAATTGCGAGAGCCCCACTGCACCCTGAAGCTGTGGGCCTCCCCACTGAAGGGTGAGAGTACAGCCACTCCTGGGCTGGTTTTGTTCTGGGTCAAAAGAGATGACTCAGGCCAGACGTGGTGGCTCACACCTATAATCCCAGCATTTTGGGAGGCCAAGATGGGAGAATCACTTGAGCCCAGGAGTTTGAGACCAGCCTGGGCAACACAGCAAGATCCCATCCTGCAAAGATATTTTTTTAAATTAGCCAAACATGGTAGGGACGAACGACTGTATTCCCAGCTACTTGGGAGGCTGAGGTGGGAGGATCCCTCGAGACTAGGAGTTGAAGGCTGCTGTGAGCCATGATTCCAGCATGCATGACAGAGTGAGATCTTGTCTCTAAAAAAGAGAGAGAGAGAGAGAGATAAGCCCAGAATGTCTTTAATGTTTTCCCAACTGGGGACACCACGTCTGCCCTCAGTGCCTCAGTTTCCCCACTAAAATCTAGAGGCCCTGCCTGCTCTGACATGCTGAGTGGCGAGCAGGCGTCTGGCTGGAGAGGAAGCATACTTGGACTTGGACCAAGCCTCAGAGGGCAGTGGGTGAATTTCAGGCCTCAGGTCAAGAGAGCTGTGGGCCAGGGATTTCTAGGGGCCAGGGGTGCTAGAAGGCACCAGGCTGAACTGGAGGGGACCTGCCTGGTGGGGGGCCTGGGGTTACAGAGGGATGTGGGGGGCTAGGTCCTCCAACTCGTACCAGAAGGAACTCCAGCCCTGCCTGCAAGGGGTTGAGATAACCCACGCTCGACCCTGGGGGCTGAACACCATTGGTAGCTGGGTAGTTCTATACTGACCAGCCAGGCCACACCCCACCTGCCTGCAGTGGCACTGAATTAAATTAGGGAGACTCTGCCAGGCGCGGTGGCTCATGCCTGTAATCCCAGCACTTTGGGGGGCTGAGGCAGGTGGATCACGTAAGGTCAGGAGTTTGAAACCAGCCTGGGTAACATGGTGAAACCCTGACTCTACTAAAAATACAAAAATTAGCCAGGCGTGGTGGTGCGTACCTGTAATCCCAGCTACTTGGGAGGCTGAGGCAGGAGAATCGCTTGAACCTGAGAGGCGGAGGTTGCAGTGAGCTGAGAGACACACCACTGCACTCCAGCCTGGGTGACAGAGTGCAACTCGGTCTCAAAAAAAAGAGAAAAAGAAAAAAAAAAACAAACCCAGGACAGCTAAAGGGGGCTGTTCAGGATATGCTGGGAAGAAGTGGTGGTGTGGTGACTAAGGCAGGAGAGACCCTCTCTCCAGGTAGCTGCTATAATATTCCATCCAAAGAACATTCTAGTAGGTCATAAAAACCTAAAGGGAGCCAGACATGGTAGCTCATGCCTATAATCCCAGCGCTTTGGGAGGCCAACACAGGAGGAATGCTTGAAGCCAGGAGTTGGAGATCAGCCTGGGCAGTATAGCGAGACCCCACCTCTAGAAAACAATTTTTTAATTATCTGGGCATGGTGGTGGGTGGTGGTGCGTGCCTGTAGTCCCAGCTACTTGGGAGGCTGAGGCAGGAGGGTCACTTGAGCCCAGGAGTTTGAGGCTGCAGTGAGCTGTGAACACAATGATCACATCACCTCACTTCAGCCCGAGTGACAGAGTGAGACCCTGTCTCTAAAATACACACACACACACACACACACACACACACACAAACCTAAAGAGAGATGCAAATATATGTCCATGGTAGAAATTTGGAAAATACAGAAATCTAACAACCCAGATGGCTGTTCATTTTTGTGATGATACTTTTTCTTCCAGATTTCCCCCCAAGCTTATTAATTTTACATCTCACTGTTCTTCTTTCTATAAATTTACACACTTAACCTTAAAACATAAACATGTTCCCATGTCTTTAAAAAGCTCTGTTCCCTCTTCAGGCTGTATCATGGTTATGTAACTACCCTGTCCCCCAGTTATGGACATTTGAGCAGCCTCTCACACCACGGACACCTAACACTCACATCACACTTTTTTTTTCTGAGACGGAGTCTCTCTCTGTCGCCCAGGCTGGAGTGCAATTGCATGATCTCAACTCACTGCAACCTCCACCTCCCGAGTTCAAGCGATTCTCCTGCCTCAGCCTCCCAGATAGCTGGGATTACAGGCGTGTGCCACCATACCAGGCTAATTTTTCTATTTTAATAGAGACGGGGTGTTGCCATGTTGGCCAGGCTGGTCTCGAACTCCTGACCTCAGGCGATCCACCCGCCTCGGCCTCCCAAAGTGCTGGGATTACAGGCGTGAGCCACCACGCCTGACTACATCACACTTACGATTTGCTGGTTACAAAGCCCACTCACGTTACCATGTCATCTCTCCGAGTAGCCGGCCTTATTGGAGGGGACTGAGGCTCAGAGAGATTAAGCAGCTTTCTCAAGGTCACACAGCATAGTGTGGCAGAGATTTGAACCTAAGTCTTTACCATTTTATTCTACTTCGGAACCCAGGGCAGGCTCTACCACTAGCCTAGGGCGTGGTGTGGGTCCCCGAAGTGAGTTGCGGCCACGCCCTCTTTCCCCACCACCCCTCTGGTCTCATCCACACTGGGTGGCTCTTTGCTGTCCCCTCCTGGCTACCAGCAGCTATTACACAGGTCCTGCCTATGTAAACCTTTAGACTCATAGTTAATCCTCTGGGTTCATTTATTTGTACATCAAAAATGTATGGAGGGCCAGGTGCGGTGGTTCACGCCTGTAATCCCAGCACTTTGGGAGGCCGAGGCAGATGGATCACAAGGTCAGGAGAATGAGACCATCCTGGCCAACATGGTGAAACCCCCGTCTCTACTAAAAGTACAAAAATTAGCCGGGCGTGGTGGCGCGTGCCTGTAATCCCAGCTACTTGGGAGCCTGAGGCAGGAGAATCGCTTGGACCCGGGAGGCAGAGGTTGCAGTGAGCTGAGATTGCACCACAGCACTCCAGCCTGGCAACAGGGCAACAGAGCAAGACTCTGTCTCAAAAAAAAAAAAAAAAAAGAGAGACAGGAAAGCCCGCAAGTGAAGCCCAGGGAGAAACTTACTACAGGAGGTGATCGGTTGCACCAGCCTCTGCTGGGAGGTCAGTCCTAATGCCTGAGACTAGATGGAGGGGCTAAGCAACAAGTTGCAGTGGGATAGTTCAGAGCAGTTTTGGGGGAAGAGGTGGGGACCAGAGTGGAATAGTGGACTCAGGAGAGAATGAGAAAGACAAGTGATTGAATCTGCCAAGGACAGATCACCGTTTAGAGGGCAGGAGAGAATGAACAAGAGTGGAGAGTGGAATGGATGCAGAGGGCTTTATATTTTTGGTGGAGGGAGGTGGCAGAGTCTTGCTCTATCGCCCAGGCTGGAGTGCAGTGGCACGATCTCAGCTCACTGCAACCTCTGCCTCCTGGGTTCAAGCGATTCTTCTGCCTCAGCCTCCTGAGTAGCTGGGATTACAGGCACGTGCCATCACATCCAACTATTTTTTGTATTTTTTAGTAGAGATGGGGTTTCACCAAGTTGGCCAGGCTGGTGTCAAACTCCTGACCTCAAATGATCCACCCGCCTCAGCCTCCCAAAGTGCTGGGATTACATATGTGACCCACCACACCCAGCCAAGAGAGGGTTTTAGAGGTAGGAACAGCAGCTGCATGATCTTCAGCATATTCAGTAGAGAGGGAGGTGAGTGGTGGGAGAGGAAGGAGGATGGGGGGAATGGCAAGAAAAGGAGTACCCTACTTAGAAAAGGAATGAAGCTGGGTGTGGTGGCTCATGCCTATAATCCAGCACTTTGGGAGGCTGAGGCAGGAGGATCACTTGAGCCCAGGAGTTTGAGACCAGCCACATAGCAAGACCCCATCTCTATTTTTTTGGGAAAATAAAAGAAGAAGAAGAAAGAAACAGGGTGGGTGGAAGAGGGTTGCTGAAGGCTCATGCAAGATCCTCTCTGCCTGCTCCTTCTCTCAGGGAGCGATAGGGGAGGGACAGTGGACTGAATGTCCTCATGGGGATGAAGGACAGTTGGGGTCAGGGTCCCAGAGGGAGGGCTGGAAGGAGGGAAGGAGACGGCCAGAGAAGCTGTGAACACAATGATCACATCACCTCACTTCAGCCTGAGTGACAGAGTGAGACCTGTCTCTAAAATACACACACACACACACACACACACACACACACACACACACACACACACACACACACACACACACACACACACACACACACACACACACACACACACACACACACACACACACACACACACACACACACACACACACACACACACACACACACACACACACACACACACACACACACACACACACACACACACACACACACACACACACACACACACACACACACACACACACACACACACACACACACACACACACACACACACACACACACACACACACACACACACACACACACACACACACACACACACACACACACACACACACACACACACACACACACACACACACACACACACACACACACACACACACACACACACACACACACACACACACACACACACACACACACACACACACACACACACACACACACACACACACACACACACACACACACACACACACACACACACACACACACACACACACACACACACACACACACACACACACACACACACACACACACACACACACACACACACACACACACACACACACACACACACACACACACACACACACACACACACACACACACACACACACACACACACACACACACACACACACACACACACACACACACACACACACACACACACACACACACACACACACACACACACACACACACACACACACACACACACACACACACACACACACACACACACACACACACACACACACACACACACACACACACACACACACACACACACACACACACACACACACACACACACACACACACACACACACACACACACACACACACACACACACACACACACACACACACACACACACACACACACACACACACACACACACACACACACACACACACACACACACACACACACACACACACACACACACACACACACACACACACACACACACACACACACACACACACACACACACACACACACACACACACACACACACACACACACACACACACACACACACACACACACACACACACACACACACACACACACACACACACACACACACACACACACACACACACACACACACACACACACACACACACACACACACACACACACACACACACACACACACACACACACACACACACACACACACACACACACACACACACACACACACACACACACACACACACACACACACACACACACACACACACACACACACACACACACACACACACACACACACACACACACACACACACACACACACACACACACACACACACACACACACACACACACACACACACACACACACACACACACACACACACACACACACACACACACACACACACACACACACACACACACACACACACACACACACACACACACACACACACACACACACACACACACACACACACACACACACACACACACACACACACACACACACACACACACACACACACACACACACACACACACACACACACACACACACACACACACACACACACACACACACACACACACACACACACACACACACACACACACACACACACACACACACACACACACACACACACACACACACACACACACACACACACACACACACACACACACACACACACACACACACACACACACACACACACACACACACACACACACACACACACACACACACACACACACACACACACACACACACACACACACACACACACACACACACACACACACACACACACACACACACACACACACACACACACACACACACACACACACACACACACACACACACACACACACACACACACACACACACACACACACACACACACACACACACACACACACACACACACACACACACACACACACACACACACACACACACACACACACACACACACACACACACACACACACACACACACACACACACACACACACACACACACACACACACACACACACACACACACACACACACACACACACACACACACACACACACACACACACACACACACACACACACACACACACACACACACACACACACACACACACACACACACACACACACACACACACACACACACACACACACACACACACACACACACACACACACACACACACACACACACACACACACACACACACACACACACACACACACACACACACACACACACACACACACACACACACACACACACACACACACACACACACACACACACACACACACACACACACACACACACACACACACACACACACACACACACACACACACACACACACACACACACACACACACACACACACACACACACACACACACACACACACACACACACACACACACACACACACACACACACACACACACACACACACACACACACACACACACACACACACACACACACACACACACACACACACACACACACACACACACACACACACACACACACACACACACACACACACACACACACACACACACACACACACACACACACACACACACACACACACACACACACACACACACACACACACACACACACACACACACACACACACACACACACACACACACACACACACACACACACACACACACACACACACACACACACACACACACACACACACACACACACACACACACACACACACACACACACACACACACACACACACACACACACACACACACACACACACACACACACACACACACACACACACACACACACACACACACACACACACACACACACACACACACACACACACACACACACACACACACACACACACACACACACACACACACACACACACACACACACACACACACACACACACACACACACACACACACACACACACACACACACACACACACACACACACACACACACACACACACACACACACACACACACACACACACACACACACACACACACACACACACACACACACACACACACACACACACACACACACACACACACACACACACACACACACACACACACACACACACACACACACACACACACACACACACACACACACACACACACACACACACACACACACACACACACACACACACACACACACACACACACACACACACACACACACACACGGTGCCATCGTGGATCACCAAGAGGTTCAGTACTGGCCAGAGGGAGGAGAGGAGGTCAAGGCACGCGTGGGGCACTTGGGAGATGCATCTGTGCCTGCACACAGCTGAAATCCCCAGGAAATAAGACGGGAGCAGGATGGGTTTCTGCAGCTGAGGTGAGACCAAAGTGCCACCTCACTGCCACCCTCAGTAAAGACTATCTTGCCCTTTCCCCCAACTCCCCTTCCAGAAGTAGCTCACTCTCCTCTGCATGCCACACATCAGGGGGTCAGGGAAAGCTCCCCCTCCCTGGAGAACTGGTGTTCCTTAGGCCAGGGGCCAGTCCCTGCAGAGATGAGGAGCTGGGAAATCCCCTCTTCCCATCCCGCATGTCCACGCGTGCCAGACCCTGTGCTGCGGGCTTTTCACACACAGCTTCTTAGACGCTTAGCCTGTGAGGCGGGTGCTGTTGTCCTTCCCATTTTGCAACTGAGCAAACAGCCTGAAAGAGACAAAAACCAGATAGTTAGCAAGAGGCCAAAGCCATTGCCTGGTCTTTGCTGTTCTGCAGCCTGAGCCTGGGGTGGCCAGGCGGGGTGGTGCAGTAGGGAGAAGGAGAATAGCCCCCAAAAATGCTGCCAGCATGGTAAAGGGCCTGGACTGCAAAGCTAGTGACTTGAACTTTATTTTGTGGCACCGGCGGTTTTTCCAGTCATTGTAATGATACAATCAGATTTGCATTGTCTTCAGGTTACCATGGTAACCGTACTGCCACCCACCCAGGGTGGATTAGAGAAGGCAAAACTAGGGCAGAGAAGCCACGGAGTGTTGAGAAGGTCTGAACCCAGGCAGTGGGCAGCTGGGCCCCACAATGGATGGGGTAGAGGCAGCAGCAGGGTGTGAAGAGGGCGGAAGGTTCTGGAAGGGTGATGGTGGTGCTGGTCTCCAAGGCTGGATCTGTGATCTTGTGAGACACATCCAGGGGCCCATGTTCAGTAGGTGAAACCTGAGCGGTATTTAGTGCAGGCAGGGTGGCAGGCAGGCTGGGGGCCTCTCAGAAGCGCGGAGCTGGCAGAGGGAGACCTGCCCGGGGCGTTGAAGGAAAGGGCAACTGTTCAGGAACAGAGTAGATGAGGTGGGGGCACCTTTGGGTAAGAAGAGCTGAGTCAGGAGCATTGAGGCAGTGGTTTTCAAACCTCAGAAGCAACAGCAGAGCAGGACCGGGCGCAGTGGCTCAGCCTGTAATCTCAGGACTTTGGGAGTCTGAGGCCGGTAGATCACTTGAGGTCGGGAGTTCGAAACTAGCCTGGCCAATATGCTGAGACCCTGTCTCCACCAAAAAATACAAAAATTAGCCAGGCATGGTGGCGGACACCTATAATCCCAGCTACTCGGGAGCTTGAGGCAGGAGAATCGCTTGAACCTCGGATGCAGAGGTTGCAATGAGCTGAGATCACACCACTGCACTCCAGCCTGGGTGACAGAGCAAGACTCTGTCTCAAAAACAAACAAACAAAAAACCGCCAGATGCAGTGGCTCACGCCTGTAATCCCAGCACTTTGGGAGGCCAAGGCAGGATTGCTTGAAGCCAGGAGACCAGCCTGGGCAACATAGTGAGACCCTGTCTCTACAAAAAGAGAAAACAATGAGCCAGTGTGGTGCTGCACATCTGCACATCTGTAGTCTCAGGTACACGGGAGGCTGAGGAGGGAGGATCGCTTGAGCCCAGGAAGTCAAAGCTGCAGTGAGCTGTGATCACACCACTGTACTCTAGCCTGCGAGACAGAATGAGACCTTGTCTTTCAAAAGAAAAAATTCTAGAATTGTTCTTGAATAGCAGTGGTTAACATTTTTTAAAAGCTTTGGAGACTGGGCGCGGTGGCTCAAGCCTGTAATCCCAGCACTTTGGGAGGCCGAGACGGGCGGATCACGAGGTCAGGAGATCGAGACCATCCTGGCTAACACGGTGAAACCCCGTCTCTACTAAAAAATACAAAAAACTAGCTGGGCGAGGTGGCAGGCGCCTGTAGTCCCAGCTACTCGGGAGGCTGAGGCAGGAGAATGGCGTGAACCCGGGAGGCGGAGCTTGCAGTGAGCTGAGATCCGGCCACTGCACTCCAGCCTGGGCAACAGAGCGAGACTCCGTCTCCAAAAAAAAAAAAAAAAAAAAAAAAGCTTTGGAAGGTAGTGAACTCCCCATCGCTACAGCATTGAAGCAGAGGTTGAGCTGCCACTCACCAGAGAGGCCGCTTCCCATAGGGCTTGCTGCAGGCGAGGAGAAAGGGACTGGAGAGCCCTGCCCGTTTGGGAGGGGCTGCGGGGAGGACTAGAACCAAGGAGGGGCCCCTCTACCCACCAAATCCACTTCTCTTTGCTGCTCCACCACCAGCTCCCCACAGCTCCTCCCTGCATACGGGCCCAGCGGCCCCTCTCCAGCTCCCTTTTGGGCAAACACAAGGGCTCTCCCTGGACCCAGGCCAGCTTCCGCTCCTTTTAGTTCTCCTCTGACCCTGGGGCTACAGCCATCCCTGCCAGCTTGAGGGGACTCTGGGAAGGCAGCGCCCCACCTCTCCTTCCCCAGAGCAAGGGCTCCAGACCCCGGGGATGCAGCAGAGTTGCCAACTTCCTATGTGACTCCAGCAAGTCAGGCTTGCCTACCTGGGCCTCAGTTTCCCAGTAAAATGGGAAGAATTGCCCACGCCACGTCTGCCTCCCCCGGGGCCACCCTGGAGTGCATGACCAGGTGAAGAGGAGGGATGGGCTGTCATGACTGGGACGTGGTGAGGCAGAGAGGCTGGCCAGGCTGGAGCGTGGACAGCCTGGGAGGCCTGGCTTTGCAACATGGACGGGGCCCTTCAGACCTGGCCCTGGCAAGCTCTTCTGCTGATGTCCCTATGGCTGAGGAGCCCGTACAGCCCCACTGGTTGGGGCCAAGCTCTTGGCAGCCTCCAGCTTTATCTAGGACACCCCCACGTCGTCTCCTCTGTAAACGTTCCACTTTCATCTCAGTTTAAGGAACTATGTCAAATTACATGCTGCTAGCTGGGTGCAGTGGCTCACGCCTGTAATCCCAGCACTTTGGGAGGCCAAGGCAGGAGGGTCGCTGGCATCTAGGAGTTCAAAACCAGCCTGGGAAACATAATGAGGTCCTGTCTCTACAAAAAATAAAAAATTAGCCAGGCATGGTGGTGTGTGCCTATAATCCCAGCTACTCAGGAGGCTGAGGTAGGAGGACCGCTTGACCCTGGAAGTTGGAGGCTGTAGTGGGCTATGATTTTGCCACTGTACTCCAGCCTGGGCAACAGAGTGAGACCTTGTCTCAAAAAAAAAAAACAAAAAAAAAACACTACATGTCGCTGAGGAAGATCATTCCACCTGCACACACCTCTCCCCGCACCAGAACTGTTTGAGGCCCATTTCGAGAAGCTCAGCTGTGGGGGAAACACCTGCCAGGCAGAGGGCTGTGATCCCTTTTCAGGGGGTATAAGTGGAGAAGGGCCAGAAGCCTCAAATACAATAGCACCACTTGTCATCGTCCTCTTTGATCTGCTGCTAAGCCTCTCTCTTCTGTGGGGTCTCCTGTCACCCAGTGGGTGCTGTGGTGGGACAGGCTTCCTGGAGAGGATGAGCTGAGCCAGGTCTGGATGCTAGTGTAGGACTGACCTCTGCAGAGGGTACTGGGGGACACGGGGAGGGACCGAACAGTGGCAGGCACAGGGACAGGTCCCTTTTTGCCTTCTCAGGCACCAGTACCATCATTTTTGAGCTGTGTGATCTTGGATAACTTAACTTGCTGTCTCTGATCTTGGATGAGTTAACTGTCTTTGGGCCTCTATTTCTTTGAGGTGATACAGAACAAGGACATTCGCCATGATCCTCCCTTCTGCTGCCCAACACCTGAGAGTCATTTCCTTGTCCCCAGTCACACACAGGCACACACCCTCTGGCCCCCGCCTCCCTCTCTCAGCCTTCCCCACCCCCCTCCACCCTTCCAACTCTGTCTTGAGCTCTTGAGAGCTCTTTTTTTTTGAGACGGAGTCTCGCTCTGTTGCCCAGGCTGGAGTGCAGTGGCACGATCTCGGCTCACTGCAAGCTCCGCCTCCCGGGTTTATGCCATTCTCCTGCCTCAGCCTCCTGAGTAGCTGGGACTACAGGCACCCACCACCATGCCCAGCTAATTTTTTGTATTTTCGGTAGAGACGGGGTTTCACCATGTTAGCCAGGATGGTCTTGATTTCCTGACCTCATGATCCGCTCGCCTCGGCCTCCCAAAGTGCTGGGATTACAGGCATGAGCCACCGCGCCCGACCATCTTTCTCGAGTTTCTAAAGAGATCGCAATTCCAGCACCAGTCACATGTTTCTCCACTGAATTCTCTCTGCTTGTCTTTGTTAATTAGGGTTCAGTAATGATCTCCCTTCTGTCTTCCCAGGGAAAGCTGGCATCTGCGGGGCGGGGCTTGGAGGCCTTTGTGGGCAGACGAGACGCCCTGCTGCCAGGCCTAGAGTTGGCCCAATGCCTAAAGTGGCAGAGTCGGCCATGAAATGATGGCATGTTGGGGAGACCCTGCCCTTTTCTGGCTGTTAGGGACTCAGCTGGGGTCATTGCAGCCCCATCCTGCCCCCCAACCTTCCACACGTCGGGGAAGGGAACCCCAAGCTTCTTTGCCTTTATTAGACAGGGGCTTCCAGGCTGGGCGCGGTTGCTTATGCTTGTCATCCCAGCACTATGGGAAGTTGAGGCAGGCGGATTGCTTGAGCTCAGGAGTTCGAGACCAGCCTGGGCAACATGGCAAAATCCCATCTTGACAAAAAATTAGCCAGGCACGATGGCACATGCCTGTAGTCCCAGCTACTCAGGAGGCTAAGGCAAGAGGCTCACTTGAGCCCAGGAAGTCAAGGCTGCAGTGAGCCGTGATGGTGCCACTGCACACCAGCCTGGGCAACAGAGCAAGACCTTCTCTCAAAAAAAAAAAAAAAATTAATTAAAATAAAATTAAAAATAGACAGGGGCTTTCTGGCCCCAAAAGAGAGCAGGGTTGGGGGTGCCTTTAGAGTCTCTTGCAACATCCCAGAAACCCTTTCCCCAACAGAGACCACCCGAGCTGACAAGAGCAACCCGCACCTTTATTTAGGCTGGAATGAGATCAGCACCGAGGGGTCGCCAGGCACCTTGTGCGGAACAGAAGCTGATGAGTGTGTCTGAGCCACAGAAGTAGAGCAGGGGCAGGGTGGTAACCATGGCTCAGCACGTGTGGTTTACTGGGTGTACCGGATCCTTCCAACCTTGTGGGGCGGGGTGTGGTGACAAAGCAGAAGGGAGGTGGAGGTGGGGGGACATGCAGGCCTAGCCCTCTAAGGACCTTCCCATCATGGAGAGGGCTCAGCACCGCCCACAGAGGACTTCGTGGGGTCCAACAGAGGCCTTGGGGGCTTAGGTGCAGTCACTCACCCGTGCACGGGCACAGGTGTCTCACTGGGGCCAGCACTGTGCCAGATGCTGGTCTTTTATTATTATTCCATTATTCTTTTTGGTTGTTTTTGTTTTGTTTTGTTTTGTTTTAGAGACAGAGTTTCGCTCCTATTGCCTAGGCTGGAGAGCAGTGGTGCAATCTCAGCTCACTGCAACCTCTGCCTCCCAGGTTCAAGCGATTCTCCTGCCTCAGCCTCCTGAGTAGCTGGGATTACAGGCATGCACCACCAGGCCCAGCTAATTTTTTTTTTTTTTTTTTTTTTTTTGTATTTTTAGTAGAGATGGGGTTTCACCATGTTGGCCAGGCTGGTCTCGAACTCCTGACCTCAGGTGATCCAGCCGCCTCGACCTCCCAAAGTGCAGGGATTACAAGCATGAGCCACTGAGCCCGACCATCTTTCTTGAGTTTCTAAAGAGATCGCAATTCCAGCACCAGTCACATGTTTCTCCACTGAATTCTCTCTGCTTGTCTTTGTTAATTAGGGTTCAGTAATGATCTCCCTTCTGTCTTCCCAGGGAAAGCTGGCATCTGCGGGGCGGGGCTTGGAGGCCTTTGTGGGCAGACGAGACGCCCTGCTGCCAGGCCTAGAGTTGGCCCAATGCCTAAAGTGGCAGAGTCGGCCATGAAATGATGGCATGTTGGGGAGACCCTGCCCTTTTCTGGCTGTTAGGGACTCAGCTGGGGTCATTGCAGCCCCATCCTGCCCCCCAACCTTCCACACGTCGGGGAAGGGAACCCCAAGCTTCTTTGCCTTTATTAGACAGGGGCTTCCAGGCTGGGCGCGGTTGCTTATGCTTGTCATCCCAGCACTATGGGAAGTTGAGGCAGGCGGATTGCTTGAGCTCAGGAGTTCGAGACCAGCCTAGGCAACATGGCAAAATCCCATCTTGACAAAAAATTAGCCGGGCATGGTGGCCTGTGACTATCATCCCAGCTACTCAGGAGGCTGAGGTGGGAGGACCGCTTGACCCTGGGAGTTGGAGGCTGTAGAGGGCTGTGATTTTGCCACTGTACTGCAGCCTGGGCAACATGGCAAAATCCCATCTTGACAAAAAATTAGCCAGGCACGATGGCACATGCCTGTAGTCCCAGCTACTCGGGAGGCTAAGGCAAGAGGCTCACTTGAGCCCAGGAAGTCAAGGCTGCAGTGAGCCGTGATGGTGCCACTGCACACCAGCCTGGGCAACATGGCAAAATCCCATCTTGACAAAAAATTAGCCAGGCACGATGGCACATGCCTGTAGTCCCAGCTACTCAGGAGGCTGAGGTGGGAGGACCGCTTGACCCTGGGAGTTGGAGGCTGTAGAGGGCTGTGATCCCTTTTCAGGGGGTATAAGTGGAGAAGGGCCAGAAGCCTCAAATACAATAGCACCACTTGTCATCGTCCTCTTTGATCTCCTGCTAAGCCTCTCTCTTCTGTGGGGTCTCCTGTCACCCAGTGAGTGCTGTGGTGGGACGGGCTTCCTGGAGAGGATGACCTGAGCCAGGTCTGGATGCTAGTGTAGGATTGACCTCTGCAGAGGGTACTGGGGGGACATGGGGAGGGACCGAACAGTGGCAGGCACAGGGACAGGTCCCTTTTTGCCTTCTCAGGAAGCAGTACCATCCCTTCTGAGCTGTGTGATCTTGGATAAGTTAACCTACTATCTCTGATTTTGGATAAGTTAACTTGCTGTCTCTGATCTTGGATAAGTTAACTTGCTACCTGTGATCTTGGATAAGTTAACGTACCATCTCTGATCCAGATAAGTCAACTTACTATCTGTGATCTTGGATAAGTTAACTTGTTTATCTCTGATTTTAGATAAGTTAACTTGCTGTCTCTGATCTTGGATGAGTTAACTGTCTTTGGGCCTCCATTTCTTTGAGGTGATATGGAACAAGGACTTCCTCCATGATCCTCCCTTCTGCTGCCCAAGACCTGAGAGTCATTTCCTTGTCCCCAGTCACACACAGGCACACACCCTCTGGCCCCTGCCTCCCTCTCCACCCTTCCAACTGTGTCTTGAGCTCTTGAGAGCTCTTTTGCTCTTGAAAGCTCAAAATAAAGCCGTCCTTTCTCGAGTTTCTAAAGATATCACAATTCCAGCACCAGCCACATGTTTCTCCACTGAATTCTCTCTGCTTGTCTTTGTTAATTAGGGTTCAGTAATGATCTCTCTTCTGCCTTCCCAGGGAGAGCTGGCATCTGCAGGGCGGGGCTTGGAGGCCTTTGTGGGCAGACAAGACGCCCTGCTGCCGGGCCCAGAGTTGGCCTGATGCCTCCTTTCTTCTGAAGTGGCAGAGTGGGCCATGAAATGATGGCATGTTGGGGAGACCCTGCCCTTTTCAGGCTGGTGGGGACTCAGCTGGGGTCATTGCAACTCCATCCTGCCCCTCAACCTTCCACACGTCGGGGAAGGGAACCTTGGGAGGTTCTTAGCCTTTATTAGACAGGGGCTTCCAGGCTGGGCGCGGTTGCTTACACTTGTCACCCCAGCACTATGGGAAGTTGAGGCAGGCGGATTGCTTGAGCTCAGGAGTTCGAGACCAGCCTGGGCAACATGGCAAAATCCTATCTTGGCAAAAAATTAGCCAGGCGTGATGGCATACTCCTATAGTCCCAGCTACTCAGGAGGCTAAGGCAAGAGGCTCACTTGAGCCCAGGAGGTCGAGGCTGTGGTGAGCCGTGATCGTGCCACTGCACACCAGCCTGGGCAACAGAGCAAGACCTTCTTTAAAAAAAAAAAAAAAAATTAATGAAAATAAAATTTAAAATAGACAGGGGCTTTCTGGCCCCAAAAGGGAGCAGGGTTGGGGGTGCCTTTAGAGTCTCTTGCCACATCCCAGAAAGCCTCCCAGAAGCCCTTTCCCCAACGGAGACCACCCGAGCTGACAAGAGCAACCCGCACCTTTATTTAGGCTGGAATGAGATCGGCACCGAGGGGTCGCCAGGCACCTTGTGCGGAACAGAAGCTGATGAGTGTGTCTGAGCCACAGAAGTAGAGCAGGGGCAGGGCGGTAACCATGGCTCAGCACATGTGGTTTACTGGGTGTACCGGATCCTTCCAGCCTTGTGGGGAGGGGTGTGGTGACAAAGGAGGAGGGAGGTGGAGGTGGGGGGACATGCAGGCCTAGCCCTCTAAGAACCTTCCCGTCATGGAGAGGGCTCAGTGCCACCCACAGAGGACTTCGTGGGGCCCCAACAGAGGCCTTGGGGGCTCAGGTGCAGTCACTCATCTGTGCACGGGCACAGGTGTCTCACTGGGACCAGCACTGTGCCAGTTGCTGGTTTTTTATTATTATTCCATTATTCTTTTTGTTTGTTTTTGTTTTGCTTCGCTTCTGAGACAGAGTTTCACTCCTATTGCCCAGGCTGGAGAGCAGTGGTGCAATCTCAGCTTACTGCAACCTCCGCCTCCCGGGTTCAAGTGATTCTCCTGCCTCAGCCTCCTGAGTAGCTGGGATTACAGGCACACACCACCACGCTCAGCTAAAATTTTTTTGTAGTTTTAATAGAGGTGGGGTTTCACCGTGTTGGCCAAGCTGGTCTCGAACTCCTGACCTCAGGTGATCCACCTGCCTCGATCTCCCAAAGTGTAGGGATTACAGGCATGAGCCACTGAGCCCAGCCTCATTATTCTTATTTAATATTTTTGTAGAGACAACGTCTTGCTTTATTGCCCAGACTGGTCTAGAACTCCTGGCTTCAAGGGATCTCACCACCTTGGTGTCCCAAAGTACTGGGATTATAGGCATGAACCACTACACTTGGCCTAGATATTGGACTTTTTTTTTTTTTTTTTTTTTTTTAAGTTAGGGTCTCTCTCTGTCACTCAGACTGGAGTGCAGTGGCATGATCATGGCTCACTGCATTCTCAACCTCCCTAAGCTCAAGTGATCCTCCTGCCTCAGCCTCCCAAGTAGCTGGGACTGGAGGCGTGCACCACCGTGCCAGGCTAATTTTTGGGTTTATTTTTTTGTAGAGACGGGGTTTTGCCATGTTTCCCAGGCTGGTCTGGATCTCCTGGGCTCAAGTAATCCACGCACCTCGAACTTCCAAAGTACTAGGATTACGGACATGAGCCACCGTGCCTGGCCTGTGCTGGACTTTTAATCAACACTGATTAAAAACAACCAAACCTGGCTGGGCACAGTGGCTCACGCCTATAATCCCAACACTTTGGGAGGCTAAGGCGGGCGGATCTCTGAGGCCAGGAGTTCGAGACCAGCCTGGCTAACATGGTGAAACCCTGTTTCCACTAAAAATACAAAAAATTACCCCTCCTTCATGACACACATACCTATAATCCCAGCTACTTGGGAGGCTGAGGCAGGAGAATCGCTTAAATCCCGGAGGCAGAGGTTGCAGTGAGCCAAGATTGCGCCACTGTACTCCAGCCTGGGCAACAAGAGCGAAACTCCGTCTCAAAAAACAAAAAACCCCAGCCTCACGGAGCTTACATGCGGGGGTGGGGGATAAACAAAATCTGCAAAGCGTAAACCATGGGAGCAATTGTGTTTATTTTTCGGGGATTGCAACATTATTTAGGTGTTGACCAGAAGGAGGCCTTAGAGTAAAGGCCTGAAGGGGCAACAGGGAATAGCATTGTAGGCAGAGAGAAGAGCCGCTGCCAAGTCCCTGAGGTCACCTGCCAGGGTGTTGGAGGAAGGTCAGGGTAGGTGAGAGATGAGATGGAGATGGACAGGGAAGATGGTGCATGGCCAGATAAGGATTTTGACTTTTGCTCAGAGTGAGCTGGGAGTCGGTACGGTTCTGAGCCGAGGGGAACAGGATCCAGCTTGTTTTAACAGGATGCCTCTGGTTGCTGGCTTGAGGACAGGCAAGGGTGGAGAGACATAAGGAGGATGTAATAATCCAGGCGACGCCTGTGGCAGCAGTGGGGTGGTGAGTCACCGACTCTTAGGTGAGTTGGCTGAAGCCAACAGAATGTGCTGATGTAAGCTGTGAGAAAATGAGGAGCTGACTTTGACTTCAGAGATTCGGGCTGAACTTGGGGAAGGACGGAGGTGCCGTGGGTGGAGACAGGGAAGATACAGGAGAAGCTGGTGGGGCAGGCGTGTTCAATCTGGGGTCTCATCCAGTTGAAGTTGGAAGCAAGTTGGGGCTCAGGGGAGCAGTCCAAGCTTGAGATATGATTTGGGGAATCATGAATTTATAACTGGTATTTCAAGCCTTAAAACAAGCCGGGTCCAGTGGCTCACGCTATAATCCCAGCACTCTGGAAGGCTGAGACAGGAGGGTCACTTGAGCCCAGGAGTTCGAGACAAGCCTGGGCAACATAGCAAGACCCTATCTCTTAAAAAAAAAAAAATTAATGAAAATAAAATTAAAATAGACAGGGGCTTTCTGGCCCCAAAAGAGAGCAGGGTTGGGGTGCCTTTAGAGTCTCTTGCAACATCCCAGAAACCCTTTCCCCAACAGAGACCACCGAGCTGACAAGAGCAACCCGCACCTTTATTTAGGCTGGAATGAGATCAGCACCGAGGGGTCGCCAGGCACCTTGTGCGGAACAGAAGCTGATGAGTGTGTCTGAGCCACAGAAGTAGAGCAGGGGCAGGGCGGTAACCATGGCTCAGCACATGTGGTTTACTGGGTGTACGGATCCTTCCAGCCTTGTGGGGAGGGGTGTGGTGACAAAGCAGAAGGGAGGTGGAGGTGGGGGACATGCAGGCCTAGCCCTCTAAGGACCTTCCCATCATGGAGAGGGCTCAGTGCCACCCACAGAGGACTTCGTGGGGTCCAACAGAGGCCTTGGGGGCTCAGGTGCAGTCACTCACCTGCACGGGCACAGGTGTCTCACTGGGACCAGCACTGTGCCAGATGCTGGTCTTTTATTATTATTCCATTATTCTTTTGGTTGTTTTGTTTTGTTTTGAGACAGAGTTTCACTCCTATTGCCCAGGCTGGAGTGCAGTGGCACGATCTCAGCTCACTGCAACCTCCGCCTCCCAGGTTCAAGCGATTCTCCTGCCTCAGCCTCCTGAGTAGCTGGGATTACAGGCGTGAGCCACTACACCCAGCCTAGACACTGGACCTTTTTTTTTTTTTTTTTTTTTTTTTTTTTTTTTGAGACAGAGTCTTGGTCTGTCCTTCAGGCTGGAGTGCAGTGGTGCGATCTCGGCTCACTGCAACCTCTGCCTCCCAGGTTTAAGCAATTCTCCTGCCTCAGGTTCCTGAATAGCTGGGATTACAAGCACATGCCACCATGCCTGGGTAATTCTTGTATTGGTAATAGAGACAGGGTTTCACCATGTTGCCCAGCCTGGTCCCGAACTCCTGACCGCTAATCTGCCCACCTCGGCCTTCCAAAGTGCTGGGATTACAGGCATGAGCCACTGAGCACGGCCCCCTGTTTTAAGGATTAAATGAATGAATCCATGCAAAGATCAAAGAGCAGTGCCTGGCAACAGAAGAGCTCAGCTTCTCTGAGTTACCAAGTGCCCGTGATGGGTTGGGCATTTTTTTCTTTTTTTTTTTTTTGAGATGGAGTCTTGCTCTGTCACCCAGGCTGGAGTGCAGTGGTGGGATCTCAGCTCACTGCAAACTCCGCCTCCCGAGTTCAAGCGATTCTCCTGCCTCAGCCTCCTGAGTAGCTGTGACTACAGATGCACACCACCTCGCCCCGCTAATTTTTTGTATTTTTAGTAGAGGCAGGGTTTGCCATGTTGACCAGGCTGGTCTCGAACTCCTGGCCTCAAGCAATCCACCCGCCTCGGCCTCCCAAAGTGCTGGGATTACAGGCATGAGCCACCACACCCAGCCTATGCTGGACTTTTAATCAACACTGATTAAAAAAAAAAACCAAAACTGGCTGGGCGCAGTGGCTCATGCCTGTAATCCCAACACTTTGGGAGGCCGAGGCAGGTGGATCGCCTGAGGTCAGGAGTTCGAGACCAGCCTGGCTAACATGGTGAAACCCCATTTCTACTAAAAACACAAAAGATTTGCCTGGCGTCATGACATACACCTATAATCCCAGCTACTTGGGAGGCTGAGGCAGGAGAATCGCTTGAACTCGGGAGGCGGAGGTTGCAGTGAGCCAAGATTGTGCCATTGCACTCCAGCTTGGGCGACAAGAGCGAAACTCTGTCTCAAAAAACAAAAATCAAAAAACAAAAACACCCAGCCTCACGGAGCTTACATGGGGGGAGCCGGGGGATAAACAGAAAATCTGCAAAGTGTAAACCTTGTTTGATGCAATTGCCAAGGAGAAGCAGGGCAGTGGATGGGAGCAATTGTGTTTATTTTTAGGGGATTGCAACATTATTTAGGTGGTGGCCAGAAGGAGGCCTTAGAGTAAAAGCCTGAAGTGGCAGCAGGGAATAGTGCTGCAGGCAGAGAGAACAGCAGCTGCCAAGCCCCTGAGGTCACCTGCCAGGGTGTTGGAGGAAGGTCAGGGTAGGTGAGAGATGAGATGGAGATGGACAGGGAAGATGGTGTATGGCCAGATAAGGATTTTGACTTTTGCTCAGAGTGAGCTGGGAGTCGGTGCAATTCTGAGCCGAGGGGAACAGGATCCAGATTGTTTTAACAGGATCCCTCTGGTTGCTGACTTGAGGACAGACAAGGGTGGAGAGACATAAAGAGGATGTAATAATCCAGGCGACACCTATGGCGGCAGTGGGGTGGTGAGTCACCGACTCTTAAGTGAGTTGGCCGAAGCCAACAGAATGTGCTGTGAGAAAGTGAGGAGCTGACTTTGACTTCAGAGATTCGGGCTGAACTTGGGGAAGGACGGAGGTGCTGTGGGTGGAGACAGGGAAGATGCAGGAGAAGCTGGTGGGGCAAGAGAAGTTGATGGGGCAAGAGGTGGCAGATCAGGCGTGTTCTATCTGGGGTCTCATCCAGTCAAAGTTGGAAGCAAGTTGGGGCTCAGGGGAGCAGTCCAGGCTTGAGATATGATTTGGGGAATCATGAATTTATAACTGGTATTTCAAGCCTTAAAACAAGCCGGGTCCAGTGGCTCACATCTGTAATCCCAACACTCTGGAAGGCTGAGATGGGAGGGTCACTTGAGTCCAGGAGTTTGAGACAAGCCTGGGCAACATAGCAAGACCCCATCTCTACTAAAAATACAAAAAAATTAGCCAAGCATGGTGGCACACTTGCTACTCAGGAGGCTGAGGTGGGAGGTTCACTTCAGCCCAGGAGGCAGAGGTTGCAGTGAGCTGAGATCACACCACTGCACTCCAGCCTGGGCGGTCTCAAAAAAAAAAAAAAAGCAGAGGAAGAAAAGCATAGATCCATTAAAAAGTTTAAGGCCCAGCCTGGTGGCTCATGCCTGTAATCCCAACACTTTGGGAGGCTGAGGCGGAAGGATTGCTTGAGGCCAGGAGTTTGAGATCAACCTGGGCAAAGCAGCAAGATCCTATCTCTACAAAAATTTTAAAATTAGCCAGACGTGGTGATGTGCACCTGTAGGCCCAAGTACTCAGGAGACTGAGGTAGGAGGGCGAGGTCAAGGCTGCAGTGAGCTAGGATCGCACCACTGCATGGGTAACAAAATGAGACTACATCTCTTAAAAAAAAAAAAATTAGCTGCACGCAGTACACACCTGTGGTCCCAGCTACTAGGAAGGCTAAGGCGGGAGGATGACTTGGGCTCAGGAGGTCAGGCTACAGTGAGCCATGATTGTGCCACTGAACTCCAGCGTGGGCAACAGAGCGAGACCCTGTCTCAAAAAACTAAATTACCTAAACGTAGTGGCTTAAAACAACACAAATTTATTGCCTTACAGTTCTGGAGGTCAGAAGTCTGAAATGAGTCTTCCAAGGCTAATGTCAAGGTGTCGGGGGCCAGGTGCGGTGGCTCACGCCAGTAATCTCAGCACTTTAGGAGGCTGAGGTGGGAGGTTCACTTCAGCCCAGGAGGCAGAGGTTGCAGTGAGCTGAGATCACACCACTGCACTCCAGCCTGGGCGGTCTCAAAAAAAAAAAAAAAAGCAGAGGAAGAAAAGCATAGATCCATTAAAAAGTTTAAGGCCCAGCGTGGTGGCTCATGCCTGTAATCCCAACACTTTGGGAGGCTGAGGCGGAAGGATTGCTTGAGGCCAGGAGTTTGAGATCAACCTGGGCAAAGCAGCAAGATCCTACCTCTACAAAAATTTTAAAATTAGCCAGACGTGGTGATGTGCACCTGTAGGCCCAAGTACTCAGGAGACTGAGGTAGGAGGGCGAGGTCAAGGCTGCAGTGAGCTAGGATCGCACCACTGCATGGGTAACAAAATGAGACTACATCTCTAAAAAAATAATTTTTGAAAAGCAGAGGAAGGAGGCCGGGCGCAGTGGCTCACGCCTGTAATCCCAACACTTTGGGAGGCCAAGGTGGGTGGATCGCTTGAACTCAGGAGTTCAAGACCAGCCTGGACAACATGGCGAAACCTCATCTCTACTAAAAAGACAAAAATTAGCCAGGCACGGTGGTGCACACCTGTAATCCCAGCTACTCGGGAGGCTAAGGCAGGAGAATCGCTTGAACCCAGGAGGCAGAGGTTGCAGTGAACTCAGATCGCGCCATTGCACTCCAACCTGGGTGACAGAGGGAGACTCCGTCTGAAAAAAAATAAATAAAAAGCAGAGGAAGAGAAGTAGAGATTCCCCCGTTCCAACAGCCTTCTTCCCACCCCCACTGGAGTTCTGGATTTGGGGGTTTGATGGCTCTGGCATGTGTAGGCCCTAGAGGGGTTCAGAAGGAGGGGTCTTGGGGACCCAGAGAGTACTTCAACAACTCAATCCCTCTTTAAGACAGTTCCCTTTGGGCCGGGCACGGTGGCTCATGCCTGTAATCCCAGCACTTTGGGAGGCCGAGGCGGGCGAATCAACTAAGTTCAGGAGTTCGAGACCAGCCTGGCCAACATGGTAAGTCCCCATCTCTACTACAAATACAAAAATTAGCTGGGCATGGTGGCACATGCCTGTAATCCCAGCTACTTGGGAGGCTGAGGCAGGAGAATCGCTGGGACCCAGGAGATGGCGGTTACTCCGTCTCAAAAACAAACAAACAAACAAACAAAAAAGGTGTCAGCTGGGCTGGGTCCTTCTGAAGGCTCTAGGGGAAAATCCGTTTCCTTGATTTTTTTTTTTTTTTTTTTTGAGACCGAGTCTTGCTCTGTCCTTCAGGCTGGAGTGCAGTGGCACGATCTTGGCTCACTGCAACCTCTGCCTCCCAGGTTCAAACAATTCTCCTACCTTAGCTTCCTGAGTAGCTGGGATTATAGGCACATGCCACAATGCCTGGCTAATTTTTGTATTTGTATTAGAGATGGGGTTTCACCATCTTGCCCAGGCTGGTGTCGAACTCTTGACCTCAAGTGATCTGCTCACCTTGGCCTTCCAAAGTGCTAGGATTACAGGCATGAGCCACTGAGCATGGCCCTGTCTTAAGGATTAAATGAATGAATCCATGAAAAGATCAAAAAGCAGTGCCTGGCACAGAAGAGCTCAGCTTCTCTGAGTTACCAAGTGCCCATGATGGGTCGGGCATTTTTTTTTTTTTTTTTTTTTTGAGACGGACTCTTGCTCCGTCGCCCAGGTTGGAGTGCAGTAGCACAATCTCAGCTCACTGCAAGCTCCGCCTCCTGAGTTCAAGCGATTCTCCTGCCTCAGCCTCCTGTGTAGCTGTGACTACAGGTGCGCACCACCTCATCCAGCTATTTTTTGTATTTTTAGTAGAGACGGGGTTTTGCCATGTTGGCCAGTCTGGTCTTGAACTCCTGGCCTCAAGCAATCCACCCACCTCGGCCTCCCAAAGTGCTGGGATTACAGGCGTGAGCCACTGCTCCCAACTGGGTTCAGTAATTCTTAACATATTGCCATTTTCCCTGCTTTCTCTCTCTCTCACACACGCACGCACACACACACGCGCACACACACGTAATTTCTTTCTTTTTCTCCATTTGAAGTAAGTTGCAAACATCTTGACTCTTCATGCCTAAATATTTCAATGCACATCTCCTAAGAAAAACACTGTTATTTTACATACTCACAATAGTATCGTCGCACTTATAAAACTTAATAATTCCCTGTCATCTAATATATGGTCTTTATTCAAATTGCCAAAAACGCCTTCTATGCCTGTTCTCCTCCATGATGCAGTCATTTTTCACTGGTTGATTTCTTTTTTGATTTTTTTTTAAAAATCAGTCTCCCTCTTGCCCAGGCTGGAGTGCAGTGGCACAGTCATAGCTTACTGCAGCCTGGACCTTCTAGGCTCAAGTCATCCTACCACCTCGGCCCCTCGAGTGGCTAGGGCTACAAGCACACATGCTACCATGCCTAGCTCATATTTTATTTTTTATTTTCGTAGAGATAGGCTGCAGTGCAGTGACACTATCATAGCTCACTGTAGCCTCCAACTCCTGGGCTCAGGCAATCCTCCCACATCAGCCTCCCGAGTAGCTGGGACTACAGCCGGGTGCCACTGCACCAGCTGCTTTTAAATTTTTTGTAGGCAGAGTCTCTCTATGTTGCCCAAGGCTGGTCTCCAACTCCTGCCCTCAAGTGATCCTTCTGCCTCAGCCTCCCAAAGTGCTGAGATTACAGGCGTGAGCCACCACGCCGGGCTCACGGGTTAATTTTTTTTAAATTATTTTATTGCATATAATGTTTGCCTAAACAAAAATTATTTCATTTTGCTTATAACTTTACTTATTTTTTTCGAGACGGAATCTTACTGTGTCGCCCAGGCTGCAGTGAAGTGGTGTGATCTCAGCTCACTGCAACCTCCGCCTCCCGGGTTCAAGTGATTCTCCTGCCTCAGCCTCCCGAGTAGCTGGGATTACAGGCACCCGCCACCACACCCGGCTAATTTTTTTTAATTAGTAGTAGAGATGAAGTTTCACCATGTTGGCCAGGCTGGTCTTAAACTTGTGACCTCAGGTGATCCGCCCACCTCGGCCTCCCAAAATGCTGGGATTACAGGTGTGAGCCACCGTGCCCAGCCTATAATTTTACTTTTATAACAGAGGTGTGTTATTGAATAGTCTGAGACTTGCTGTTTTCTACTTAGCTTTGGTTGACATAATGTTGAAGTGTGTAGCTGTAGCCTGTTAGTTCTCATGGCTCTATAATCTTCCACTGAGTGGAATCTTACCACGATGCAATTCCTCACTCTCCTCTCCTTGAGGATTGGGCAGCTTCCATTGTTTTGCTGTTACTAAGAATGCAATTAACACTTATAGCCCGGCGCAGTGGCTCATGCCTGTAAACCCAGCACTGTGGGAGATCACGACCAGAGGATCGCTTGAGCTCAGGAGTTTGATACCAGCCTGGTCAGTAAGGCAAGACCCCATCTCTACTAAAAATACAAAAAAATTAGCCAGGCATGGTGGCACACACCTGTAGCATCAGCTACTCGGGAGGCTGAGGATGGAGGATGGCTTTAGCCCAGGAGGTGGAGGTTACAGTGAGCTGAGATTGCTCCACTACACTCCAGCCTGGGCAACAGAGGCAGACCATCTCAATAAAATAAAAATAAAAAGCAGAGGAAGAGAAGTGGAGATTCCCCCATTCCAACAGCCTCCTTCCCACCCCCCACTGCAGTTTTGGATTTGGGGGTTTGATGACTCTGGCATGTCTAGGCCCTAGAGAGGTTCAGAAGGAGGGGTCTTGGGGACCCAGAGAGTAGTTCGACAACTCAATCCCACTTTAAGACAGTTCCCTTTGGGCCAGGCATGGTGGCTCACGCCTGTAATCCCAGCACTTTGGGAGGCCGAGGCGGGCAGATCAACTGAGGTCAGGAGTTCGAGACCAGCCTGGCCAACATAGTGAAACCCCGTCTCTACTAAAAATACAAAAAATTAGCCGGCATGGTGGCATGCACCTGTAGTCTCAGCTACTCGTGAGGCTGAGGCAGGAGAATCGCTTGAACCCGGGAGGCGGAGGTTGCAGTGAGCGACAGAGCGAGATCCTGTCTCAAAAAAAAAAAAAAAAAAAAAAAAGCAGAGGAAGAAGGCTGGGCGCAGTGGCTCATGCCTGTAATCTCAGCACTTTGGGAGGCCAAAGGGGATGGATTGCTTGAGCTTAGGAGTTGAAGACCAGCCTGGGCAACATAGTGAGACCTTGTCTCTACAAATAATACAAAAATTAGCCAGGCATAGTGGCACACACCTGTAGCATCAGCTACTCGGGAGGCTGAGGATGGAGGATGGCTTTAACCCAGGAGGTGGAGGTTACAGTGAGCTGAGATCACACCACTGCACTCCAGCCTGGGCAACATGGCAAGACCCCATCTCTACTAAAAATACAAAAAATTACAGGCATGGTGGCTCATGCCTGTAATCCCAGCACTTTGGGAGGCTGGGGTAGGAGGACCACTAGAACCCAGGAGTTTGAGACCAGCCTGGGCAACATAGTGAGACCTTGTCTCTACAAATAATACAAAAAATTACAGGCATGGTGGCTCATGCCTGTAATCCCAGCACTTTGGGAGGCCAAAGGGGATGGATTGCTTGAGCTTAGGAGTTGAAGACCAGCCTGGGCAACATAGTGAGACCTTGTCTCTACAAATAATACAAAAAATTAGCCAGGCATGGTGGCTCACGCCTGTAATCTCAGCACTTTGGGAGGCCAAAGGGGATGGATTGCTTGAGCTTAGGAGTTGAAGACCAGCCTGGGCAACATAGTGAGACCTTGTCTCTACAAATAATACAAAAATTAGCCAGGCATAGTGGCACACACCTGTAGCATCAGCTACTCGGGAGGCTGAGGATGGAGGATGGCTTTAGCCCAGGAGGTGGAGGTTACAGTGAGCTGAGATTGCTCCACTACACTCCAGCCTGGGCAACATAGTGAGACCTTGTCTCTACAAATAATACAAAAAATTAGCCAGGCATAGTGGCACACACCTGTAGCATCAGCTACTCGGGAGGCTGAGGATGGAGGATGGCTTTAGCCCAGGAGGTGGAGGTTACAGTGAGCTGAGATCACACCACTGCACTCCAGCCTGGGCAACAGAGCAAGACTCTGTCTCAAAAAAAAAAAAAAGCAGAGGAAGAAGGCTGGGCGCAGTGGCTCACGCCTGTATCTCAGCACTTTGGGAGGCCAAAGGGGATGGATTGCTTGAGCTTAGGAGTTGAAGACCAGCCTGGGCAACATAGTGAGACCTTGTCTCTACAAATAATACAAAAATTAGCCAGGCATAGTGGCACACACCTGTAGCATCAGCTACTCGGGAGGCTGAGGATGGAGGATGGCTTTAGCCCAGGAGGTGGAGGTTACAGTGAGCTGAGATCACACCACTGCACTCCAGCCTGGGCAACATGGTGAAACCCCATCTCTACTAAAAATACAAAAAATTAGCCAGGCATGGTGGCTCATGCCTGTAATCCCAGTACTTTGGGAGGCTGAGGTAGGAGGACCACTAGAACCCAGGAGTTTGAGACTAGCCTAAGCAACATAGTGAGACCTTGTCTCTACAAAAAGACAAAATTAGCCAGGCATGGTGGCTCATGCCTGTAATCCCAGCACTTTGGGAAGCCAAGGTGGGTAGATCACTTGAACCCAGGAGCACAAGACCAGCCTGGGCAACATGGTGAAACCCCATCTCTACTAAAAATACAAAAATTAGCCAGGCATGGTGGCTCACGCCTATAATCCCAGAATTTTGGGAGGCTGAGGCACAAGAATCCCCTGAACCCAGGAGGCGGAGGTTGCAGTGAACTGAGATCATGCTACTGCACTCCAGCTTGGGCAACATGGTGAAACTTCATCTCCACTAAAAATACAAAAATTAGCCAGGCATGGTGGCTCAAGCCTGTAATCACAACACTTTGGGAGGCTCAGGCAGGAGGATCACTTGAACCCAGGAGTTCAAGACCAGCCTGGGCAACATGGCAAGACCCCATCTCTACTAAAAATACAAAAAAATTAGCCAGGCATGGTAGCACGCTTGCTACCCAGGAGGCTGAAGTGGGAGGATCGCTTCAGCCCAGGAAGCAGAGGTTGCAGTGAGCTGAGATCACACCACTGCACTCCAGCCTGGACAACATGGCGAAACCTCATCTCTACTAAAAAGACAAAAATTAGCCAGGCACGGTGGTGCACACCTGTAATCCCAGCTACTCGGGAGGCTAAGGCAGGAGAATCGCTTGAACCCAGGAGGCAGAGGTTGCAGTGATCTAGGATCACACCACTGCATGGGTGACAAAATGAGACTACATCTCTAAAAAAATAATTTTTGAAAAGCAGAGGAAGAAGGCTGGGCGCAGTGGCTCATGCCTGTAATCCCAGCTACTTGGGAGGCTGAGGCAGGAGAATCACTTGAACCCAGGAGGCTCAGGTTGCAGTGAACTGAGATCATGCCACTGCACTCCAGCCTGGGCAACAGAGCGAGACTCCATCTGAAAAAATAAAAATAAAAAGCAGAGGAAGAGAAGTGGAGATTCCCCCATTCCAACAGCCTCCTTCCCACCCCCCACTGCAGTTTTGGATTTGGGGGTTTGATGACTCTGGCATGTCTAGGCCCTAGAGAGGTTCAGAAGGAGGGGTCTTGGGGACCCAGAGAGTAGTTCGACAACTCAATCCCACTTTAAGACAGTTCCCTTTGGGCCAGGCATGGTGGCTCACGCCTGTAATCCCAGCACTTTGGGAGGCCGAGGCAGGAGAATCACTTGAACCCAGGAGGCAGAGGCTGCAGTGAGCTAGGATCGCACCACTGCATGGGTAACAAAATGAGACTACATCTCTAAAAAAATAATTTTTGAAAAGCAGAGGAAGAAAAGCATAGATCCATTAAAAGTTTAAGCCCAGCCTGGTGGCTCATGCCTGTAATCCCAGCATTTTGGGAGGCTGAGGCAGGAGAATCGCTTGAACCCAGGAGGCAGAGGTTGCAGTGAGCTGAGATCACACCACTGCACTCCAGCCTGGGCAACATGGTGAAACCTCATCTCTACTAAAAGACAAAATTAGCCAGGCATGGTGGCTCACGCCTGTAATCCCAGCACTTTGGGAGGCTGAGGCAGGAGAATCACTTGAACCCAGGAGCTCAAGACCAGCCTGGGCAACATGGTGAAACCCCATCTCTACTAAAAATACAAAAATTAGCCAGGCATGGTGGCTCAGGCCTGTAAACCCATCACTGTGGGAGGCTGCGACCAGAGGTTCGCTTGAGCTCAGGAGTTTGATACCAGCCGGGCCTGGCAGCGAGTTGGGGCTCTGTGAAGTGGTTCAGGACAGGAGAGGAGGACTATTATGCCACGCTTCTGCTACAGATCGTAGTCTCTCCCCTCTAAGCCACCCTTTCTCATCGCTGGCTGCGTCTCCCTGCTGTGAATCCGTCGTAATTACCAACATGAGATCGTCAGTCTGAGCCGAAGACCTCTAACTAGGTGGGGAGAGGCCAAGGCTGGCCAGGGCTCTTGCACTTTGTCCCGGGAGAGAGCCGCAGAGCCAGCCCAGGCATCACCGGAGCCAGTTGGTTTAAAATTGTGTACATAGCATGGCTGATTCAGTGAGCTTGGTCATCTATGTTTTTCCCCTTGGCAAAATTCAGTTACTCCTTGGGCTAACAGACAGCAGGTTGGAAAAGATAAGATGAGAGTTGCCCAGGCAGCGTTCAGAAGAGAGAGGAGACCGAAGAACAGAATGAACAGGAGGGGGCAGGAAAAATGTCAAGGGACGGCCTGTCCACCAAAGGCGTCACTGTCCGGGGCAGTGGGCAAGAGGTCACTGCTGTGGGGATGGGTTCTTTCAGCAAGACTTTCTTACAGCACTGGGGGCAGAAACACGAAGGTGAAACCCCGCATACACTGTCCCAACTATGACATTTCCAAACAGGGAACACTGAAATGTTTGCAACCGTGGGTGTCATTTACAGCCAGCCTGGGTTCAGGGAAGCTCAGGCAGGTCCTCCCAAGAATAGGTTTGCTGACTTGGCATTCAGGACAGTAAACTAAACCCCACCTTTTTTTTTTTTTTTTAGAGACAGGGTTTCCCTATGTTGCCCAGGCTGGTCTCCAACTCCTGGCCTCAAGCAATCCTCCCACCTCAGCCTCTCAAAGTGCTGGGATGAAAGGCATGAGCCACCACGTGCCCGGCCCACTGCTGCTTTACAGATGAAGACATCGAGTGGTTCAGGGACTTGCCCAGGGTCGCGAGCTGATAGCAGAGCTGGGATTTGAACCCAGGCAATCAGTCTTGGGTAGACCATTGGGCCTATGGCCCTGGCCTTGCAAGGCCCAGTATTGCGCCTGCCCCCGCAGTGTCCTCAGCAGCTCTCTGAGGCGGTTCTCGGATCCGTGTTTTTCCTGTGAGCAGATGAGACTCAGAGGTGACTGAGTGTGCTGGAGCTGCCCTGCCCCACCCAAGGCTGAGGCCACCACTGCCCACAGCAGCCCTTGGGGAACTCCCTGGTGGTGACCAGGTGGTGGTGGCAGGAGTCTGGCTGTGTCGGGAAAGGGGACTCATGACCCCACCTGCAGCTGTCTGAGACGCTCAGCTGGTCTGCACATGGTGGCTCACGCCTGTATCTCAGCACTTTGGGAGGCTGAGGTGGGAGGTTCACTTCAGCCCAGGAGGCAGAGGTTGCAGTGAGCTGAGATCACACCACTGCACTCCAGCCTGGGCGTCAGAGCGAGATCCTGTCTCAAAAAAAAAAAAAAAAAAAAAAAAAAGCAGAGAAAGAGAGGCATAGATCCATTAAAACGTTTAAAGCCCAGCCTGGTGGCTCACGCCTATAATCCCAGCATTTTGGGAGGCTGAGGTGGAAGGGTTGCTTGAGGCCAGGAGTTTGAGATCAATCTGGGCAATGTAGCAAGATCCTGTCTCTACAAAAAATATAAAATGAGCCAGACGTGGTGGTGTGCACCTGTAGGCCCATGTACTCAGGAGACTGAGGTAGGAGGATGAAGTCAAGGCTGCAGTGAGCTAGGATCACACCACTGCATGGGTGACAAAATGAGACTACATCTCTAAAAAAATAATTTTTGAAAAGCAGAGGAAGAAGGCTGGGCGCAGTGGCTCATGCCTGTAATCCCAGCACTTTGGGAAGCCAAGGTGGGTAGATCACTTGAACCCAGGAGCTCAAGACCAGCCTGGGCAACATGGTGAAACCCCATCTCTACTAAAAATACAAAAATTAGCCAGGCATGGTGGTACACACCTGTAATCCCAGCTACTTGGGAGGCTGAGGATGGAGGATGGCTTTAGCCCAGGAGGTGGAGGTTACAGTGAGCTGAGATTGCTCCACTACACTCCAGCCTGGGCAACAGAGGCAGACCATCTCAATTCAAAAAAAAAAAAAAAAAAAAAACATGCTTGTCTGGGCCATCTGGGTTAGCAAGGATCTTAGCATTCTCCCTCGGGGCTAACCAGGTGCGTGGGCGAGCAGTCTCGGTTGCAACAGTGGCCATGATTCCTGTTGGGCGAGACTGGCGCCAGCCTGCACACCTCAGAGCCCCAACGGGAATATCTGTTCGGATCGAGACGTTGCCCTTTCCCCCTGCAGGGCTCGGCCACAGCACAGACACAAACCCAGTGTCAGGTCCCCAGACATGGCTGGGGACAGGGGAGTCGGTCTTCACCTGTGGTTGAGGTTCCCTCCCAGACAGTAAGTCACTTATTTGCCCAAGGAGCTGCCTCTGGTGCATTCACAGTTCCCAGAAGAGCTGGGACTCCAGGTGTGCACTACCATGCCCAGCAATTTTTTTTTTTCCTATGGAAACAGGGTTTCCCTATTTTGCCCAGGCTGGTCTCCAACTCCTGGCCTCAAGCAATCCTCCCACTTCAGCCTTCCAAAGTGCTGGGATGACAGGCATGAGCCACTCTGCTCAGCCTGTAGTGCTTTTTGATATGTGAGATTAGATCCAGCAGGCCCAGAGTCCCAGTTGAGGAATGTGGAAACAGGCTCAGAGAGGTTGAGTGACTTTCCGTACACCACACAGCATTAGGGGTTAGAATCAAGATTGCCTTCCTGTCTAATGAGCCAGGGACTTTCCCCATCCCTGTCCCTGGAGATCCCCCTTTTCCCCACTGTATACAGGCATTCAAATAGGGGCTCATCCAGTCCAGCCCCTACCAGAGCCTGCCCTGCCCCATTTCCTCAAAAACTCATGATTTAAAAAATGTAGCTTGGACAACATAACAAGATCTCATCACTACAAAAATGGAAAAATTAGCTGGGCGTGGTGGCCTGCACCTGTAGTCCCAGCTACTGCACTCCAGCCTGGGCAACAGAGGCAGACCATCTCAATTCAAAAAAAAAAAAAACATGCTTGTCTGGGCCATCTGGGTTAGCAAGGATCTTAGCATTCTCCTCGGGGCTAACCAGGTGCGTGGCGAGCAGTCTCGGTTGCAACAGTGGCCATGATTCCTGTTGGGCGAGACTGGCGCCAGCCTGCACACCTCAGAGCCCCAACGGGAATATCTGTTTGGATCGAGACGTTGCCCTTTCCCCCTGCAGGGCTCAGCCACAGCACAGACACAAACCCAGTGTCAGGTCCCCAGACATGGCAGGGGACAGGGGAGTCGGTCTTCACCTGTGGTTCAGGTTCCCTCCCAGACAGTAAGTCACTTATTTGCCCAAGGAGCTGCCTCTGGTGCATTCACAGTTCCCAGAAGAGCTGGGACTCCAGGTGTGCACGACCATGCCCAGCATTTTTTTTTTTTTTCCTATGGAAACAGGGTTTCCCTATATTGCCCAGGCTGGTCTTGAACTCCCGGCCTCAAGCAATCCTCCCACTTCAGCCTTCCAAAATGCTGGGATGACAGGCACGAGCCACTGTGCCCAGCCTTAGTGCTTTTTGATATGTGAGATTAGATCCAGCAGGCCCAGAGTCCCAGTCGAGGAATGTGGAAACAGGCTCAGAGAGGTTGAGTGACTTTCCTTACACCACACAGCATTAGGGGGTAGAATCAAGATTGCCTTCCTGTCTAATGAGCCAGGGACTTTCCCATCCCTGTCCCTGGAGATCCCCTTTTCCCCACTGTATGCAGGCATTCAAGCAGGGGCTCGTCCAGTCCATCCCCTACCAGAGCGTGCCCTATCCCATTTCCTTCAAAAACTCATGATTTAAAAAAATGTAGCTTGGACAACAGAACACGATCTCATCGCTACAAAAAATGGAAAAATTAGCTGGGCGTGGTGGCCTGCACCTGTAGTCCCAGCTACTGCACTCCAGCCTGGCCAACATAGTGAAACCCCGTCTCTACTAAAAATACAAAAATTAGCTGAGCGTGGTGGCTCGTGCCTGTAGTCTCAGCTACTCGAGGGTCTAAGGCAGCAGAATTGCTGGAACCTGGGAGGTGGAGATTGCAGTGAGCCCAGATCATGCCACTGCACTCCACCCTGAGTGACAGAGTGAGACCTTGTCTCTACAAATAATACAAAAATTAGCCAGGCATAGTGGCACACACCTGTACTCCCAGCTACTCGGGAGGCTGAGGATGGAGGATGGCTTTAGCCCAGGAGGTGGAGGTTACAGTGAGCTGAGATTGCTCCACTACACTCCAGCCTGGGCAACATAGTGAGACCTTGTCTCTACAAATAATACAAAAATTAGCCAGGCATAGTGGCACACACCTGTAGCATCAGCTACTCGGGAGGCTGAGGATGGAGGATGGCTTTAGCCCAGGAGGTGGAGGTTACAGTGAGCTGAGATTGCTCCACTACACTCCAGCCTGGGCAACAGAGGCAGACCATCTCAATTCAAAAAAAAAAAAAAAAAAAAAACATGCTTGGCTGGGCCATCTGGGTTAGCAAGGATCTTAGCATTCTCCCTCGGGGCTAACCAGGTGCGTGGGCGAGCAGTCTCGGTTGCAACAGTGGCCATGATTCCTGTTGGGCGAGACTGGCGCCAGCCTGCACACCTCAGAGCCCCAACGGGAATATCTGTTTGGATCGAGACGTTGCCCTTTCCCCCTGCAGGGCTCAGCCACAGCACAGACACAAACCCAGTGTCAGGTCCCCAGACATGGCAGGGGACAGGGGAGTCGGTCTTCACCTGTGGTTCAGGTTCCCTCCCAGACAGTAAGTCACTTATTTGCCCAAGGAGCTGCCTCTGGTGCATTCACAGTTCCCAGAAGAGCTGGGACTCCAGGTGTGCACGACCATGCCCAGCATTTTTTTTTTTTTTCCTATGGAAACAGGGTTTCCCTATATTGCCCAGGCTGGTTTCAAACTCCTGACTTCAGCCTTCCAAAATGCTGGGATGACAGGCACGAGCCACTGTGCCCAGCCTTAGTGCTTTTTGATATGTGAGATTAGATCCAGCAGGCCCAGAGTCCCAGTCGAGGAATGTGGAAACAGGCTCAGAGAGGTTGAGTGACTTTCCTTACACCACACAGCATTAGGGGGTAGAATCAAGATTGCCTTCCTGTCTAATGAGCCAGGGACTTTCCCCATCCCTGGCCCTGGGGATCCCCCTTTTCCCCACTGTATGCAGCCATTCAAGCAGGGGTTCATCCAGTCCAGCTCCCACCAGAGCCTGCCCTACTCCATTTCCCTCAAAAACTCATGATTTTTTAAAAATGTAGCCTGGACAACATAGCAAGATCCCATCTCTACAAAAAAATGGAAAAATTAGCTGGGCATGGTGGCCCACACCTGTAGTCCCAGCTACTGCACTCCAGCCTGAATGACAGCAAGACCCTGTCTGTATCCAAAAAAAAAAAAAAACATGCTTGTCTGGGCCATCTGGGTTAGCAAGGATCTTAGCATTCTCCCTCGGGGCTACCCAGGTGCGTGGGCGAGCAGTCTCGGTTGCAACAGTGGACATGATTCCTGTTGGGCGAGACTGGCGCCAGCATGCACACCTCAGAGCCCCAACGGGAATATCTGTTTGGATCGAGACGTTGCCCTTTCCCCCTGCAGGGCTCAGCCACAGCACAGACACAAACCCAGTGTCAGGTCCCCAGACATGGCTGGGGACAGGGGAGTCGGTCTTCACCTGTGGTTCAGGTTCCCTCCCAGACAGTAAGTCACTTATTTGCCCAAGGAGCTGCCTCTGGTGCATTCACAGTTCCCAGAAGAGCTGGGACTCCAGGTGTGCACTACCATGCCCAGCAATTTTTTTTTTTCCTATGGAAACAGGGTTTCCCTATGTTGCCCAGGCTGGTTTCAAACTCCTGGCCTCAGTCTCCCAAAGTGCTGGGATGACAGGCATGAGCCACTCTGCCCAGCCTTAGTGCTTTTTGATACGTGAGATTAGATCCAGCAGGCCCAGAGTCCCAGTCGAGGAATGTGGAAACAGGCTCAGAGAGGTTGAGTGACTTTCCTTACACCACACAGCATTAGGGGGTAGAATCAAGATTGCCTTCCTGTCTAATGAGCCAGGGACTTTCCCCATCCCTGGCCCTGGGGATCCCCCTTTTCCCCACTGTATGCAGGCATTCAAGCAGGGGCTCGTCCAATCCATCCCCTACCAGAGCGTGCCCTATCCCATTTCCTTCAAAAACTCATGATTTAAAAAAATGTAGCCTGGGCAGCATAGCAAGATCCTATCTCTACAAAAAATGGAAAAATTAGCTGGGCATGGTGGCCCACACCTGTAGTCCCAGCTACTGCACTCCAGCCTGAATGACAGCAAGACCCTGTCTGTATCCAAAAAAAAAAAAAAACATGCTTGTCTGGGCCATCTGGGTTAGCAAGGATCTTAGCATTCTCCCTCGGGGCTAACCAGGTGCGTGGGCGAGCAGTCTCGGTTGCAACAGTGGCCATGATTCCTGTTGGGCGAGACTGGCGCCAGCCTGCACACCTCAGAGCCCCAACGGGAATATCTGTTCGGATCGAGACGTTGCCCTTTCCCCCTGCAGGGCTCGGCCACAGCACAGACACAAACCCAGTGTCAGGTCCCCAGACATGGCTGGGGACAGGGGAGTCGGTCTTCACCTGTGGTTGAGGTTCCCTCCCAGACAGTAAGTCACTTATTTGCCCAAGGAGCTGCCTCTGGTGCATTCACAGTTCCCAGAAGAGCTGGGACTCCAGGTGTGCACTACCATGCCCAGCAATTTTTTTTTTTCCTATGGAAACAGGGTTTCCCTATGTTGCCCAGGCTGGTCTTGAACTCCTGGCCTCAAGCAGTCCTCCCACTTCAGCCTTCCAAAATGCTGGGATGACAGGCACGAGCCACTGTGCCCAGCCTTAGTGCTTTTTGATACGTGAGATTAGATCCAGCAGGCCCAGAGTCCCAGTCGAGGAATGTGGAAACAGGCTCAGAGAGGTTGAGTGACTTTCCTTACACCACACAGCATTAGGGGGTAGAATCAAGATTGCCTTCCTGTCTAATGAGCCAGGGACTTTCCCCATCCCTGGCCCTGGGGATCCCCCTTTTCCCCACTGTATGCAGCCATTCAAGCAGGGGTTCATCCAGTCCAGCTCCCACCAGAGCCTGCCCTACTCCATTTCCCTCAAAAACTCATGATTTTTTAAAAATGTAGCCTGGACAACATAGCAAGATCCCATCTCTACAAAAAAATGGAAAAATTAGCTGGGTGTGGTGGCCTACACCTGTAGTCCCAGCTACTGTACTCCAGCCTGAATGACAGCAAGACCCTGTCTCTACCAAAAAAAAGTAATTCTCTTTCCTCTAAATTAAATAAAAAGGAAGAGGTAGGAAAACGCAAGAGCAGCTACAGAGAAAAATCAGTGTTCTTCCTGAGCTTGATGTTGACTGAGCTAGAGGATCCCGCGGACAAGGCACGTTGTGGGCCTCGCACAGTGTCTGCACATAGTATGTGCCGAGCTTGTTTTTCATTTTTTAATTTTCGTTGGTTGGTTGAGACAGGATCTAAGCTCAGTCGCCCAGGCTGGAGTGCAGTGGTGCGATCATGGCTCACTGCAACCTTCACCTTCCAGGCTTAAGCGATCCTCCCACCTCAGCCTCCCGAGTAGCTGGGATTACAGGCACACACCACCAGGCCCAGCTAATTTTTCTATTTATTTATTTATTTATTTAGTAGAGACAGGGTCTTGCCATATTCCTGAGCTGGTTTCAAACTCCTGGCCTCAAGCAATCCTCCCACTTCAGCCTTCCAAAATGCTGGGATGACAGGCACGAGCCACTGTGCCCAGCCTTAGTGCTTTTTGATACGTGAGATTAGATCCAGCAGGCCCAGAGTCCCAGTCGAGGAATGTGGAAACAGGCTCAGAGAGGTTGAGTGACTTTCCTTACACCACACAGCATTAGGGGGTAGAATCAAGATTGCCTTCCTGTCTAATGAGCCAGGGACTTTCCCCATCCCTGGCCCTGGGGATCCCCCTTTTCCCCACTGTATGCAGCCATTCAAGCAGGGGTTCATCCAGTCCAGCTCCCACCAGAGCCTGCCCTACTCCATTTCCCTCAAAAACTCATGATTTTTTTAAAATGTAGCCTGGACAACATAGCAAGATCCCATCTCTACAAAAAAATGGAAAAATTAGCTGGGTGTGGTGGCCTACACCTGTAGTCCCAGCTACTGTACTCCAGCCTGAATGACAGCAAGACCCTGTCTCTACCAAAAAAAAGTAATTCTCTTTCCTCTAAATTAAATAAAAAGGAAGAGGTAGGAAAACGCAAGAGCAGCTACAGAGAAAAATCAGTGTTCTTCCTGAGCTTGATGTTGACTGAGCTAGAGAATCCCACGGACAAGGCACAGCACAGTGTCTGCACATAGTATGTGCCGAGCTTGCTTTTTATTTTTTAATTTTTGTTGGTTGTTTGTTCGAGACAGGGTCTAGCTCAGTCACCCAGGCTGAAGTACAGTGGGGTAATCATGGCTCACTGCAACCTTCCAGGCTTAAGTGATCCTCCCACCTCAGCCTCCCCGGTAGCTGGGATTACAGGCACACACCACCACGCCCAGTTAATTTTTTTTTTTTTTTTTTTTTTTTTTAGAGACAGGGTTTCCCTATGTTGCCCAGGCTGGTCTCGAACTCCTGGCCTCAAGCAATCCTCCCACTTCAGCCTTCCAGAGTGCTGGGATGACAGGCATGAGCCACTCTGCTCAGCCTGTAGTGCTTTTTGATATGTGAGATTAGATCCAGCAGGCCCAGAGTCCCAGTTGAGGAATGTGGAAACAGGCTCAGAGAGGTTGAGTGACTTTCCGTACACCACACAGCATTAGGGGTTAGAATCAAGATTGCCTTCCTGTCTAATGAGCCAGGGACTTTCCCCATCCCTGTCCCTGGAGATCCCCCTTTTCCCCACTGTATGCAGGCATTCAAACAGGGGCTCATCCAGTCCAGCCCCTACCAGAGCCTGCCCTGCTCCATTTCCTTCAAAAACTCACGATTTAAAAAAATGTAGCTTGGACAACATAACAAGATCTCATCGCTACAAAAAATGGAAAAATTAGCTGGGCGTGGTGGCCTGCACCTGTAGTCCTAGCTACTGCACTTCAGCCTGAATGACAGCAAGACCCTGTCTGTATCCAAAAAAAAAAAAAAGTAATTCTCTTTCCTCTAAATTAAATAAAAAGAAAGAGGTAGGAAAATGCACGAGCAGCTACAGAGAAAAATCAGTGTTCTTCCTGAGCTTGATGTTGACTGAGCTAGAGAATCCCGCGGACAAGGCACAGCACAGTGTCTGCACATAGTATGTGCCGAGCTTGCTTTTTATTTTTTAATTTTTGTTGGTTGTTTGTTCGAGACAGGGTCTAGCTCAGTCCCCCAGGCTGGAGCACAGTGGTGCAATCATGGCTCACTGCAACCTTCCAGGCTTAAGTGATCCTCCCACCTCAGCCTCCCCGGTAGCTGGGATTACAGGCACACACCACCACGCCCAGTTAATTTTTTTTTTTTTTAGAGGCAGGGTCTTGCCATGTTGCCCAGGCTGGTTTCAAACTCCTGACCTCAGCCTCCCAAAGTGCTGGGATTACAGGCGTGAGCCACTACATCCGGCCAGTTCTTGGTGTTATTGACAAAGGCATTTAGCCCCACTCCACCCCTGCCACACTCCAGAGGTGGTCAGGACACCTCCCCAAACCGCCAGCCCCCTCAGCCAGCCCAGCCCCACTTTCCTCACATGCACACTCCTGCCACTTCTGGTTCACCGCCTGGGACCTGTGTGCGCCATATAGAACTGCTGTAGTGTCCTGTTGACTGCCCCGTAGTGTCACTCCTGGTTAGCCGCAGACTGGTTTAGGGTTGCACTTCTCCCCAGACTAGGCAAGACTTGGAAGGAACAGGGGAAGTTTCCTGATTGGCTAATGCATGTTGAGCACCTGAAATTACAGGATACTCCAAGTTTCCTTGTGTCTTACTCGCCGCTCCCAACTGCCTTGGAGGTCCGTGTGATGAGCCCCAGCGTGCAGATGAGCCCACATCCTTGGCGCTTTGGGCCCCGTCTGGTGGTCACCTCCTCTGGGAAGCCCTCCCTGACTCCCAGCTGGGTCAGGATCCCTGTTACAGGCTCCTGTGGGCCATGTAAACCAAAAAGTGCCTGAAACAGGTCTCCATCGATTTAGAGATTTATTTTGCCATGGCGGGGGACACAGCCAGGAAAAAGAGACTCAAGCTGCAATAGGGTCTGTGGCCTGTGCTTTTTTCCAGAGAGGGTTTTGAGGACTTTGGTATTTCAAGGGGAAAGAGGGGCTGGGCACAGTGGCTCACGCTTGTAATCCCAGCACTTTGGAAGGCCAAGCCAGGTGGATCACCTGAGGTCAGGAGTTCGAGACTGGCCTGAGCAACATAATGAAACCCCATCTCTACTAAAAATACAAAAAAAAAATTAGCCAGGCGTGGTGGCGGGTGCCTGTAATCCCAGCTACTCTGGAGGCTGAGGCACGAGAATCACTCGAACCCAGGAGGCGGAGGTTGCATTGAGCCAAAATCAGGTCATTGCACTCCAGCCTAGAAAACAGTGAGACTCTGTCTCAAAAAATAAAAAAATAAAGGGGGAAGGGGAATAGTTAATGATGTATTCGTCCTGTGCTCAGTAAATCTGCATTTTACATAAGATAAACAGAAGAGAGGAAGTCAAATAGGCATTTGTCTTGGGTGGACAGAGCAATGATTTCTCTTCTTATCTTTGTCCCCTGCCGGTGAAGATAAGCTGTGAATTTACATGGCCAGGGTGAGGGAGGCCACCAGGGGAGATAGGTGACCTTCTATCTTGCAGCCATCTGCTTAGGGACAAAAGGCTATCGTGTGACTCAGTTCCCAAGCTTTACATTTCCCTTTGGCATAGTGAGTTTGGGGTCCCATATTTTTTGTTTGTTTGTTTGTCTTGTTTTGTTTTTTTCTTGAGACGGAGTCTCGGTCTGTCGCCCAGGCTGGAGTGCAGTGGCGCAATCTCAGCTCACTGCAACCTCCACCTCCCAGTTCAAGGGATTCTCCTGCCTCAGGCTCCTGAGTAACTGGGATTACAGGCACTCATCACCACGCCCAGCTAACTTTTTGTATTTTTAGTAGAGACGGGGTTTCACCATGTTGGCCAAGCTGGTCTGGAACTCCTGACCTCAAGTGATCCACCAGCCTTGGCCTCTCAAAGTGCTGGGATTACAGGCGTGAGACACCGTGCCCGGCCTGGGCCTTGTCTTTGAGGAGCCTGCTAAGCTGCTTTCTATCCTGCAGGCTTCGTAGAGCTGTTTGAGTCTCGCTGTGTCCCGGCACAGAAGAAGACAGAGGCGTGGCATTATGGGCCGAGAGCAAGAGATTTAGAGGAAACCGTCTTAAAGATTAAGTCTTCTTTCTCCAGATACTGTAGGGAAGGCCGAGCATGGTGGTTCACATCCGTAATCCCAGCAATTTTGGAGGCCGAGCCAGGCGAATCACCTAAGGCCAGGAGTTGGAGACCAGCCTGAGTAACATGGTGAAACCCCATCTCTACTAAAAATACAAAAATCAGCCAGCCGTGGTGGCAGGCGCCTGTCATCCCAGATACTCCCATATACTCGGGAGGCCGAGGCATGAGAATCGCTTGAACCCAGGAGGCGGAAGTTTCAGTGAGCCAAGATCGCACCACTGCACTCCAGCCTGGAGGACAGAGCAAGACTCTTTAAAAAAAAGAAAAGAAAGAAAGAAACTGTAGGGGAATCTGAGACGTCAGGAAACCCAGGGCTCATGGTAGAGTGGAAAGACCAGGGCTTTGGGGTCGACACAGAGTACTCCTGGTGCTTAGGGGCTGTGTGACCTTGGGCAAGTTTCTTTACCTCTCTGAGCCTCTGTGTCCTTGGCTGCAGCGTCCATCTGCACACAGTGATGTGTGTGATCCAGGCCATCCTTTCTCTGTTCTGTGCATGCACAGCCATGCCTGCTGAGAATCCTGCCACCAAAGATTCTTCAGTGGCATGGGGACAGATGGAATGTGCCGTCGCTTCCCTGCAGGCTCTAGTAGCTGGTCCTTGGGCCCAGGACTCCATCACAGTGGTCTGCACGGGATTTGGACAAGGGTGGCCTTGATTCTTCCCACATCCTAGTCCTGAAAGAAACGGCCGTGTTGGGCCACAGGAGAAGAGGAGGGTTCTAGGGGATGTGGAGCGTGGGGTCTCGGTGTGGCTGAATTAGAGGCATTACTCCACGAGATAGGGACAGGGGAGGAGGATGTTGTCTGGGATGGCTGATGTTTGCAGTGTATCTGGGCACCCAGGGGAGCTGGCGGGCCGTGCCTGAAGACAGATGCAGCAACTCAGAGATGTGCAGAGATTCCTGAGTGTGGGTGTAGACGGACCAGGTCAGGGACCTGCAGGGTTTGGGAGGACCTGAGGTGGTGGGTGTTGGAGCCCTGGGAAAAGGAGGAACCAGGCCAAGCAGGTGGCCAGCCTCTCTCCTGTGGGAAGCTCCCTGCTCTTTGGGGCAACCCCCACATTGGGAACAGGGCCTCCCTTCTGGGCAGCTTGTGCACAGGAGGCCAAGCCACCCAGATGGGGTCAGCAGACTCCAAGCAGCATAGAGCACCAGCCCAGGAGATGCAGTTCCTAAGGTGACCTCCTAAACTCAAGTGAGCTCTTCCCAGAGTTTTCAAGATTAAAAGAGCCAGGCACAGTGGCTCACAACTGTAATCCCAGCACTTTCGGAGGCTGAGGGCAGGAGGATCGCTTGAGCCTAGGAGTTGGAGAACAGCCTGTGCAATACCCAAGAGTTCAAGGCTGCAGTGAGTCATGATGGCACCACTGTACTCCAACCTGGGAAACAGGGTGAGACTGTGTCTCAAAAAACAGGAGTCAGGCTAGGTGCGGTGGCTCACGCCTGTAATCCCAGCACTTTGGGAGGCCGAGGCGGGCAGATCACCTGAACTCAGGAGTTCGAGACCAGCCTGGCCAACATGGCAAAACCCCATCTCTACTAAAAATACAAAAATTAACCAGACGTGGTGGCAGGCGCCTGTAGTCCCAGCTTTCAGGAGGCTGACTCACGAGAATGACTTGAACCTGGGAGGCAGAGGTTGCAGTGAACCGAGACCACGCCACTGCACTCCAGCCTGAGCAACAGAGTGAGACTCTGTCTTGGAGAAACAAAGAGGAAAAAAAACAGGAGTCATTTTGTTCCAAAGACCCATCAGTCTGCTCTGCCCTACATCATCCGGCCCTGGCTCCCTGCCTGCTTCTAGCTCCACTCCCCCAACATCTCACCCTTACCCGACCCGCCTGCCCCAGAGGCCCAGCCCATGTGACCCCACGCTTCTCAGAGAGGAGATTTCCTGTTGGACATGCAAACCACCCTTCCTGCAATCCCAGCCCCGTCCTCAACCCTGGCACAAGCCCACGGGCTGCTGCAGAACTCTACCCCAGACCCCATCTCCAGCCCAACCACCCTTCAGCCTTACAGCCCAGCTCAGGCCCCGTCTCCAGGGCCAACTGACCCCAGCAGCTTCTCTAGGCTGCAGGGAGGGGACAGTGGAGCATGCCGGGGCTCAAGCAGCAGATAGGCCGTGACGGTTGCCTGGGCAGTGAGCGGGGAGAATGCACAGCCCCCACACTCCCAGACACGGTCTGTTTCCCATTCACAGACCTTGGCCAGCGAGCAGTCAGGGGATTTCCAACAGCCCAGCACAGTCACACCAGCCCCTGTGCACAGACCCCGCTAGGCCCATCAGTTGTCTCCCCTGTACCACCCCCGAAGTTCAGCCACTTCCAGGACACAGGATCTTTCTTTTTTTTTTTTTTTTGAGACGGAGTTTCACTCTTGTCGCCCAGTCTGGAGTACAGTGGCACGATCTTGGCTCACTGCAACCGCTGCCTTCCAGGTTCAAGCAGTTCTCCTGTCTCAACCTCTTGAGTAGTTGGGATTACAGGTGCCCGCCACCACAGCTGGCTAATTTTTATATTTTTAGTAGAGACGGGATTTCGCCATGTTGGCCAGGGTGGTCTCGAATTCCTGACCTCTGGTGATCTGCCCGTCTCAGCCTCCCACAGTGCTGGGATTACAGACGTGAGCCGCCGCACCCGGCCAACACAGGATCTTTCACCCTTGAGTGCCTGTGATTGCATGGTCCTTCTGCCCCGTTGTCTTCCCACTACCACTCCATCCTTCACAAACTCCTACCTGCCTTTTCGGAGTCCGTTTTTTTCTGTTGTTGTTTTCATTTTTGTTTGAGACAGGTCTCCGTCTCCCAGGCTGGAGTACAGTGGCATGATCTCGGCTCACTGCAACCTCCACCTCCCAGGCTCAAGCGATTCTCCTGCCTCACCCTCCCGTGTAGCTGGACTGCAGGTGCCCGCCACCATGCCCAGCTAATCTTTTTGTATTTTTAGTAGAGACGGTTTCACCATGTTGGCCAGGCTGGTCTCGAACTCCTGGCCTTAAGTGATCTGCCTGCCTCTGCCTCCCAAAGTGCTGGGATTATAGGCATGAGCCACCATGTCAGGCCTTGAGAGCCCATTCAAGCATCCTGCTCTCCTGGGGGAGTTCTCCCCAGACTTCCCCAGACAGGGTGGACATCCTGATTCATGCCCCTTGTCTCCTAAGTGTGTTCTGTTGTACTTTGGTGACCAGGTGACACCCCCTCTGGCTGGGATCCCCTCAGGGGAGCAGCCCTGTCTCTTCTCTTTAGGTTGTTTCGTGCCCAACACAGGGCCTGTGCTGGGGACACTGGTAAGAAAATGTGGGATGGGCTGGCCACCGTGGCTCACACCTATAATTCCTGAACTTTGGGAGGCCAAGGCAAGAGGATCACTTGAGGCCAGGAGTTCAAGATCAGTCTGCTCTGCCCTGCCTCATCCGGCCCTGGCTCCCTGCCTGCCTCTAGCTCCACTCCCCCAACATCTCCCCCTTACCCGACCCGCCTGCCCCAGAGGCCCAGCCCATGTGACCCCACGCTTCTCACAGAGATTTCCTGTTGGACATGCAAACCACTCTTCCTGCAATCCCGGCCCCATCCTCAACCCTGGCACAAGCCCACGGGCTGCTGCAGAGCTCTACCCCAGACCCCATCTCCAGCCCAACCACCCTTCAGCCTTACAGCCCAGCTCAGGCCCCATCTCCAGGGCCAACTGACCCCAGCAGCTTCTCTAGGCTACAGGGAGGGGACAGCGGAGCATGCCGGGGCTCAAGCAGCAGATAGGCCGTGACGGTTGCCTGGGCAGTGAGCGGGGAGAATGTACAGCCCCCACACTCCCAGACACGGTCTGTTTCCCATTCACAGACCTTGGCCAGCGAGCAGTCGGGGGATTTCCAACAGCCCAGCACAGTCACACCAGCCCCAACCCTGCTAGGCCCATCGGTCATCTCCCCTGTACCATCCCAAAGTTCAGCCACTTCTGGGACACGGGATCTTTCTTTTTTCTTCTTTCCTTTTTTTTTGAGACAGAGTTTTGCTCTTGTCGCCCAGGCTGGAGTGCAGTGGCACAATCTTGGCTCACTACAACCTCCTCCTCCCGGGTTCAAGCAGTTCTCCTGTCTCAGCCTCTTGAGTAGTTGGGATTACAGGTGCCCACCACCACACTTGGCTAATTTTTATATTTTTAGTAGAGATGGGGTTTCGCCATGTTGGCCAGAAGGGTCTCGAACTCCTGACCTCTGGTGATCTGCCCGTCTCGGCCTCCCACAGTGCTGGGATTACAGGCATGAGACACCACACCCAGCCAACACGGGATCTTTCACCCTTGAGTGCCTATGCATGGCTGGCCCTTCTGCCCCGGTGTCTTGTTTGTTTGTTTTCATTTTTATTTGAGACAGGTCTCTGTCTCCCAGGCTGGAGTGCAGTGACATGATCTCTGCTCACTACAACCTCCACCTCCCAGGCTCAAGTGATTCTCCTGCCTCACCCTCCTGAGTAACTGGGACTACAGGTGCCCGCCACCACGCCCAGCTAATCTTTTTGTATTTTTAGTACAGATGGGGTTTCACCACGTTGACCAGAATGGTCTCGAACTCCTGGCCTCAGGTGATCTGCCTGCCTCTGCCTCCCAAAGTGCTGGGTGTATAGGCATGAGTCACCATGTCAGGCCTTGAGAGCCCATTCAAGCATCCTTCTCTCCTGGGGGAGTTCTCCCCAGACTTGCCTAGACAGGGTGGACATCCTGATTCATGCCCCTTGTCTCCTAAGTGTGTTCTGTTGTACTTTGGTGACCAGGTGACACCCCCTCTGGCTGGGATCCCCTCAGGGGAGCAGCCCTGTCTCTTCTCTTTAGGTTGTTTCGTGCCCAACACAGGGCCTGTGCTGGGGACACTGGTAAGAAAATGTGGGATGGGCTGGCCACCGTGGCTCACACCTATAATTCCTGAACTTTGGGAGGCCAAGGCAAGAGGATCACTTGAGGCCAGGAGTTCAAGATAGATCAGCCTGGGCAACATAGTGAGACTCTGTCTCAAAAAAAAAAAAATTAGCCAGGCGTGGTGGCAGGCGCCTGTAGTCCCAGCTACTCAGGAGGCTGAGGCAGGAGGATCACTTGAGCCTGGGATTTGGAGGCTACCATGAGCTATCTATGATCACACTACTGCCTTCCAGCCTGGATGACAGAGCAAGACCGTGTCTCAAAAAAAGAAAAATGGATGGATGGACAGACCAACAACTGAGACTAGAAACCAGCTACCGCCGGGCACAGTGGCTCAAGCCTGTAATCCTAGCATTTTGGGAGGCCGAGGTGGGTAGATCACCTAAGCCCAAGAGTTTGAGACCAGCCTGGGCAACACGGTGAAAACCTGTCTCTACTAAAAAATACAAAAATTAGCTGGGCATGGTGGTGTGTGCCTGTGATCCCAGCTACTTGGGAGGCTGAGGCAGGAGAATCGCTTGAACCTGGGAGGTGGAGATTGCAGTGAGCCGAGATCATGCCACTGCACTCCAGCCTGGGCAACAGAGCAAGACTCTGTCTCAAAAATAAATAAAAAACAAAAAAAAAAAAAAAAAAAAAAAAAATTAGCCAGGCGTGGTGGCAGGCGCCTGTAGTCCCAGCTACTCAGGAGGCTGAGGCAGGAGAATCGCTTGAACCTGGGAGGCAGAGGTTGCAGTGAACCGAGACCACGCCACTGCACTCCAGCCTGGGCAACATAGCGAGACTCCATCTCTACAAAACTTTAAAAATTAGGCATGGTGGCACACATCTGTATTCCCAGCTACTCAGGAGGCTGAGGCAGGTGGATCACCTGAGCCCAGGAGTTTGAGACCAGCCTGGGCAACAGAGTGAGACTCTGTCTTGGAAAAACAAAGAGAAAAAAAACAAGAGTCATTTTGCTCTGAAGACCCATCAGTCTGCTCTGCCCTGCCTCATCCGGCCCTGGCTCCCTGCCTGCCTCTGCCTCCCAAAGTGCTGGGTGTATAGGCATGAGTCACCATGTCAGGCCTTGAGAGCCCATTCAAGCATCCTTCTCTCCTGGGGGAGTTCTCCCCAGACTTGCCTAGACAGGGTGTGCATCCTGATTCATGCCCCTTGTCTCCTAAGTGTGTCCTGTTGTACTTTGGTGACCAGATGACACCCCCTGTGGTTGGGAGCCCCTCAGGGGAGCAGCCCTGCCTCTTCTTTTTAGGTTATTTTGCGCCCAACACAGGGCCTGTGCTGGGAACACTGATAAGAAAAATGTGGGATGGGCTGGCCACCGTGGCTCACATCTGTAATTCCTGAACTTTGGGAGGGCAAAGCAAGAGGATCACTTGAGGTCAGGAGTTCAAGATCAGTCTGGGCAACATAGCGAGACTCCGTCTCTACAAAAACTTTAAAAAATTAGGCATGGTGGCACACATCTGTATTCCCAGCTACTCAGGAGGCTGAGGCAGGAGGATCACTTGAGCCTGGGAGTTTGAGATCAGCCTGGGCAACATAGTGAGGCTCCATCTCTAACAAAAACTTTAAAAAATTAGGCATGGTGGCACACATCTGTATTCCCAGCTACTCAGGAGGCTGAGGCAGGAGGATCACTTGAGCCTGGGAGTTGGAGGCTGCCATGAGCTATCTATGATCGCACTGCTGCCTTCCAGCCTGGGTGACACAGCAAGACTGTATCTCAAAAAAAGAAAAATGGATGGATGGACAGACCAACAACTGAGGCTAGAAACCAGCTGCAGCCCGGCACAGTGGTTCACACCTGTAATCCCAGCACTTCAAGAGGCTGAGGCAGGAGAATCGCTTGAACCTGGGAGGCAGAGGTTGCAGTGAACCGAGACCACGCCACTGCACTCCAGCCTGGGCAACATAGCGAGACTCCATCTCTACAAAACTTTAAAAATTAGGCATGGTGGCACACATCTGTATTCCCAGCTACTCAGGAGACTGAGGCAGGAGGATCACCTGAGCCCAGGAGTTTGAGACCAGCCTGGGCAACATAGCGAGACTCCATCTCTACAAAAAGTAAAAATAAAAATTAGCTGTGCATGGCGGTGCACAGCTGTAGTCCCAGCTACTCAGGAGACCGAGGCAGGAGGATTGCTTGAGCCCAGGAGTTTGAGACCAGCCTGGGCAACATAGCGAGACTCCATCTCTACAAAACTTTAAAAATTAGGCATGGTGGCACACATCTGTATTCCCAGCTACTCAGGAGACTGAGGCAGGTGGATCACCTGAGCCCAGGAGTTTGAGACCAGCCTGGGCAACATAGTGAGGCTCCATCTCTAACAAAAATTTAAAAAATTAGGCGTGGTGGCGCACATCTATATTCCCAGCTACTCAGGAGGCTGAGGCAGGAGGATCACTTGAGCCTGGGATTTGGAGGCTACCATGAGCTATCTATGATCACACTACTGCCTTCCAGCCTGGATGACAGAGCAAGACTGTATCTCAAAAAAAGAAAAATGGATGGATGGACAGACCAACAACTGAGGCTAGAAACCAGCTGCAGCCCGGCACAGTGGCTCAAGCCTGTAATCCTAGCATTTTGGGAGGGCAAAGCAAGAGGATCACTTGAGGTCAGGAGTTCAAGATCAGTCTGGGCAACATAGCGAGACTCCGTCTCTACAAAAACTTTAAAAAATTAGGCATGGTGGCACACATCTGTATTCCCAGCTACTCAGGAGGCTGAGGCAGGAGGATCACTTGAGCCTGGGAGTTGGAGGCTGCCATGAGCTATCTATGATCGCACTGCTGCCTTCCAGCCTGGGTGACACAGCAAGACTGTATCTCAAAAAAAGAAAAATGGATGGATGGACAGACCAACAACTGAGGCTAGAAACCAGCTGCAGCCCGGCACAGTGGTTCACACCTGTAATCCCAGCACTTCAAGAGGCTGAGGCAGGTGGATCACCTGAGCCCAGGAGTTTGAGACCAGCCTGGGCAACATGGCGAAATCCCATCTCTACTAAAAATACAGAAATTAGCTGGGCATGGTGGCACGTGCCTGTGATCCAAGCTACTTGGGATGCTGAGGCAGGAGAATTCGCTTGAACCCGGAAGGCGGAGGTTGCAGTGAGCTGAGATCGTGCCTCTGCACTCCAGCCTGGGCAACAGAGCGAGACTGTCTCAAAAGAAAAAAAAAAAAACCGCTACGTGGGAGCGGTGGGCCCTGCGGAGAATGTAATGTTTTGGCAGGTCAGGGACACCTGGTGGGAGAAGCAGCAGGTCCAGTGGCCAAGCCGGTGCCAACTCTCATGCCCCCTTGTCTTCCTCTTGTAGATGAAGATGATGCCAACAGACTCGGGGAAAAGGTGATCCTGCGGGAGCAGGTGAAGGAACTCTTCAACGAGAAATACGGTCAGTGCCTGTGGGTCAGGGTCAGCACACCAGGCCCTCCTCCCGGGGGTGGGCAGGGGGCCTCCCTCTGCAGCCAGCCTCGCCTTCTGGAGCCCCCAGCTGGCCTGCCTGCTCCCTGGGGACATGGCTGCTCTGCCCATGACCCACATTTTGTGTATGTTGATTTTCTTTTTTTTTAAACAGGGTATCACTCAGTTGCCCAGGCTGGAGTACAGTGGTGTGATCTCCGCTCATGCAGCCTCCACCTCCTGGGCTTAGGTGATCCTCCTGCCTCAGCCTCTCAAGTAGCTGGGACTACAAGCATGCGCCAACACTCCCAGCTAATTTTTCTATTTTTAGTAGAGACAGGTTTCACCGTGTTGCCCAGACTGGTCTTGATCTTCTGGGCTCAAGCGATCCTTCCGCCTCAGCCTCCCAAAGTGCTGGGATTACTGTGGGTCTTGATTTTTTTTTTTTTTTTTTGAGACAGTCTCGCTCTGTCACCCAGGCTGGAGTGCAATGGCACGATCTCCGCTCACTGCAAGCTCTGCCTCCCAGGTTCACACCATTCTCCTGCCTCAGCCTCCCAAGTAGCTGGGACTACAGGCGCCTGCCACCAGGCCCGGCTAACTTTTTTTGTGTTTTTTTAGTGGAGATGAGGTTTTACCGTGTTAGCCAGGATGGTCTGGATCTCCTGACCTCGTGATCCTCCTCGGCCTCCCAAAGTGCTGGGATTACAGGCGTGCGCCACTGTGCCCGGCCAGGGTCTTGATTTTTAAACTCTCTGGGTGTGATGGCTGCTGGGCTGGGGCAGACCAGACTCCAGCCCTTTCCCCAGAGGGCTTTGCCGTTGACAGGATACATCTTTCCTCACCGTGACTTCCTATGCCCTCTAGGTGAGGCCCTGGGCCTGAACCGGCCGGTGCTCGTCCCTTATAAACTAATCCGGGACAGCCCAGACGCGGTGGAGGTCACGGGCCTGCCTGATGACATCCCCTTCCGGAACCCCAACACCTACGACATCCACCGGCTGGAGAAGATCCTGAAGGCCCGAGAGCACGTCCGCATGGTGATCATTAACCAGCTCCAGTGAGTGTCCGGCCTCTGGAACGGGGAACAGAGAGGGCGAGGCCATGGGGAGGGTGAAAGTCAAGGTCACGGTGGGCCAGCCAGGATCCAGACCCAGGTGTACTGTAATAGTTCCTGCCTCTTTCTCCTGAAACATACACTTCAACACTCACGGACATTTACTTATTTTTAAAGGTTTTTTTTTTTAAGATATTAAATTTGTTCTCTGGGGAAGAAACAAAAACAAAATATGTTTTCATTAAATTTGACTTTCTGACTACACAATTCTGATTTTTAACATATTTAATTATAAATATGTTGATATTTAAATATGAAGGTTTAAATATAAATATGAATATTTATTATATTTTTAAGAATAGTTATAATTCAACAGTCTCAGTGATTACTTTTTTGTTTTTTGTTTTTTTTTTTTTTGAGACAGGGTCTTGCTCTGTCGCCCAGGCTGGAGTGCAGTGGCACGATCTCAGTTCACTGCAACCTTCACCTCCTGGCTTCAACCGATTCTCGTGCCTCAGCCTCCCAAGTAGCTGGGATTACAGGTGTGCACCACCATACCAGCTAATTTTTGTATTTTTTGGTAGAGATGGAGTTTCACCACGTTGGCCAGGCTGGTCTTGAACTCCTGACCTGAAGTGATCTGCCCACCTCAGCCTCCCAAAGTGCTGGGATTACAGGTGTGTGGCACTGCACCCAGCCTCCAGTATTACTATTATACCATATATCCTTACAGTCTTTTGGGTTTTGGTTTTTGTTTTGAGACAGGGTCTCACTCTGTTGCCCAGGCAGGAGTACAGAGGTATGATCATGGCCCACTGCAGCCTCAACAGGGTCTTGCTGTGTTGCCCAGGCTGGTCTTGAACTCCTAAGCTCAAGTGATCCTCCCACCTTGGCCTCCCAAAGTGCTGGGGTTACAGGCGTGAGCCACCACACCCAAACTGTGCGGCCCAGTCTTTTCTTTATTTTTTAGTACAATAGATGATTTTATTATTTCCAGAACAGTACACAAAGCAACCTAGAAAATACAAAAAGATAGAAGAAAAGAAGATAACTGTAACTCTTCTACTGAAAGTCAACACTGATGCATTTCTTTATATTTTTAATTATTATTTTATTAATATATTATTACTTTATTTATTTATTTATTTATTTATTTATTTATTTATTTTGAGATGGATTCTCGCTCTGTTTCCCAGGCTGGAGTGCAGTGGTGTGATCTCGGCTTACTGCAAGCTCCACCTCCCAGGTTCACACCATTCTTCTGGCTCAGCCTCCCGAGTAGCTGGGACTACAGGTGCCTGCTACCACACCCGGCTAATTTTTTTGTGTTTTTTTAGTAGAGACGGGGTTTCACCGTGTTAGCCAGGATGGTCTTGATCTCTTGACCTCGTGATCTGCCCGCCTCGGCCTCTCAAAGTGCTGGGATTACAGGCGTGAGCCACTATCCCCGGCCATTACTTTCTTTTTGACATGGAGTCTCGTTCTCCTGCACAGGCTGGAGTGCAATGGTGTGATCTCAGCTCACTGCAACCTCCACCTTCCAGGTTTGAGCAATTCTCCTGTCTCAGCCTCCCGAGTAGCTGGGACTACAGGCACACACTACCACACCTGGCTAATTTTTTTTTTTTTTTTTTTGTATTTTTAATAGAGATGGGGTTTCACCATATTGGTCAGGCTGGTCTCGAACTCCTGACCTCAGGTGATCCACCCGCCTCGGCCTCCCAAAGTGCTGGGATTACAAGCGTGAGTCACCATGTCTACTTTTGTGTGTGTGTGTGTGTGTGTGTGTGTGTGTTGCACAGGCTAGTCTCGAACTCCTGGGCTCAAGCCATCCTCCCATGTCGGCCTTTCAAAGTGCTGGGGTTATGGGGATCAGCCACCACACCTAGCCTGTGGTTTTTTTCTTTTTTTTTTTTTTTTTTTTTTTTGAGATGGAGTTTTGCTCTTGTTGCCCAGGCTGGAGTGCAATGGCGTGATCTCGGCTCACTGCAACCTCCACCTCCCAGATTCAAGCAATTCTCTGCCTCAGCCTCCCGAGTAGCTGGGATTACAGGCATGTGCCACCGCCCCAGCTAATTTAGGATTTTTTTTTTTTTTTTTTGAGACGGAGTCTCGCTCTGTCCTCTTGGCTGGAGGGCAGTGGCGCGATCTCGGCTCACTGCAAGCTCCGCCTCCCGGGTTCCCGCCATTCTCCTTTCTCAGCCTCCCCAGTAGCTGGGACTACAGGCGCCTGCAACCACGCCCAGCTAATTTTTTGTATTTTTTTTTTTAATACAATAGATGATTTTATTATTTTCAGAACAATACACAAAGCAACCTGGAAAATACAAAAAAAATAGAAGAAAAGAACATAGCTGTAACTCTTCTACTGAAAGTCAACACTGTGATGCATTTCTTTATATTTTTAAATTAGTATTTTATTAATATATTATTACTTTATTTATTTATTTATTTATTTATTTATTTATTTTGAGATGGATTCTCGCTCTGTTTCCCAGGCTGGAGTGCAGTGGTGTGATCTCGGCTTACTGCAAGCTCCACCTCCCAGGTTCACACCATTCTTCTGGCTCAGCCTCCCGAGTAGCTGGGACTACAGGTGCCTGCCACCACACCCGGCTAATTTTTTTGTGTTTTTTTAGTAGAGATGGGGTTTCACCGCAGGATGGTCTTGATCTCTTGACCTCGTGATCTGCCCGCCTCGGCCTCTCAAAGTGCTGGGATTACAGGCGTGAGCCACCGCACCTAGCCTGTGGTGTATTGCTTTTTTTTCTTTTTAATGGAGTTTTGCTCTTGTCCAAGCTGGAGTGCAATGGCGCAATCTCAGCTCACTGCAACCTCCACCTTCCAGGTTCATGATTCTCCTGCCTTAGCCTCTTGAGTAGCTGGGATTACAGGCGTGTGCTACCACACCCAGCTAATTTTTTTTTTTTGTATTTTTAATAGAGATGGGGTTTCACCATGTTGGCCAGGCTGGTCTCGAACTGCTGACCCCAAGTGATCGGCCCACCTCAGCTTCCCAAAGTGCTGGGATTACAGGCATGAGCCACCATGTCTACTTTTGTGTGTGTGTGTGTGTGTGTGTGTTGCACAGGCTAGTCTCGAACTCCTGGGCTCAAGCCATCCTCCCATGTCGGCCTTTCAAAGTGCTGGGGTTACGGGGATCAGCCACCACACCTAGCCTGTGGTGTATTGGTTTTTTTTTTTTTTTTTTTTTTTTTGAGATGGAGTTTTGCTCTTGTTGCCCAGGCTGGAGTGCAATGGCGTGATCTCGGCTCACTGCAACCTCCACCTCCCAGATTCAAGCAATTCTCTGCCTCAGCCTCCCGAGTAGCTGGGATTACAGGCATGTGCCACCACCCCAGCTAATTTAGGATTTTTTTTTTTTTTTTTTGAGACGGAGTCTCGCTCTGTCCTCTTGGCTGGAGGGCAGTGGCGTGATCTCAGCTCACTGCAAGCTCCGCCTCCCGGGTTCCCGCCATTCTCCTGCCTCAGCCTCCCGAGTAGCTGGGACTACAGGCGCCTGCAACCGCGCCCGGCTAATTTTTTGTATTTTTTTTTTTTAGTAGAGACGGGGTTTCACCGTGGTCTCGGTCTCCTGACCTTGTGATCCGCCCGCCTCGGCCTCCCAAAGTGCTGGGATTACAGGCGTGAGCCACCGCGCCCAGCCTAATTTAGGATTTTTAATAGAGATGAGGTTTCTCCACGTTGGTCAGGCTAGTCTCAAACTCCCAACCTCAGGTGATCTGCCCTCCTCGGCCTCTCAAACTGCTGGGATTACAAGCTTGAGCCACAGCACCTGGCCTGCCTTCAGTGTTATATTACATGTTTTGTTTCTTGAGATGAGGTCTTGCTCTATCGCCCAGGCTGGAGTGAAGTGGCGCCATCTTGGCTCACTGCAACCTCTGCCTCCCAGATTCAAGCGATTCTCATGTCTCAGCCTCCTGAATAGCTGGGATCACAGGTGCCCGCCACCACACCCAGCTAATTTTTGTATTTTTGTAGAGGCAGGGTTTCACCGTGGTCTCGGTCTCCTGACCTTGTGATCCGCCCGCCTCGGCCTCCCAAAGTGCTGGGATTACAGGCGTGAGCCACCGCGCCCAGCCTAATTTAGGATTTTTAATAGAGATGAGGTTTCTCCACGTTGGTCAGGCTAGTCTCAAACTCCCAACCTCAGGTGATCTGCCCATCTCAGCCTCCCAAAGTGCTGGGATTACAAGCTTGAGCCATGGCACCCGGCCCGTCTTCAATGTTATATTACATGTTTTGTTTCTTTATTTGAGATGATGTCTTGCTCTATGGCCGAGGCTGGAGTGCAGTGGCGCCATCTGGCTCACTGCAACCTCTGCCTCCCAGATTCAAGCGATTATCGTGCCTCAGCCTCCCAAATAGCTGGGAACACAGGTGCCCACCACCACACCCAGCTAATTTTTGTATTTTTATAGAGACAGGGTTTCACCATGTTGGCCAGGGTGGTCTCGAACTCCTGACCTTAAGTGATCCACCTGCCTCGGCCTCCCAAAGTGCTGGGATTACAAACATGAGCCACCATGCCTGGCCTACATGTTTTTTTAAATTAGGATAATATTTGCATGTGTCAAAAAAACCCAAATTATTCAAAATCAAAAAGTGGAGGTTTCCTTTCTCCCACAGATAGTTCACCCCCTGAAGTAACAACTAGAAAATGCAGGAAAATGGCCAGGTGTGGTGGCTCACGCCTGTAATCCCAGCTATACGGGAGGCTAAGGCAGGACAATCGCTTGAACCCGGGAGGTGGAGGTGGCGGTGAACTGAGACCATGCCACAGCACACCAGCCTGGGCAACAGAGCGAGACTCCATCTCAAATAATAATAATAATAATAATAGTAATAATAAATTTTAAAAAGTTAGCTAGGCATGGTGGTGTGCACCTGCATTCCCAGCTACTGGGAAGCTGAGGCAGGAGGATCAATTGATCCCAGGAGTTCAAGGTTGCAGTGAGCTAGGATGGCACCACTGAACTCCAGCCTGGGCAAAAAAGTGAGACTGTCTCAAAACTAATAATTAATAATAATGCTGTGATGACTATCCACTTGCATAAATCTGGGCACACATTTCTGATCACTTGGTCAGACAACATCCTCGCTTTATAGATGAGGACAGCAGACCCAGAGGAATGATTTGCTGGCACAGGCCCATCATCCAGGGCCTATATGGGGGCTGCTCTGTCGGGACAGTGTGTTCTCCATTTTTATTTGGGTCTTACTGGGCAGCAGCAGCAGCACATCTCAGGCAGCAGCTGAGAAGGAGGTGAAAACAGCCAGACGCAATAGTTCATGCCTGTAATCCCAGCTATACGGGAGGCTAAGGCAGGACAATCGCTTGAACCTGGGAGGTGGAGGTGGCGGTGAACTGAGACCATGCCACAGCACACCAGCCTGGGCAACAGAGCGAGACTCCATCTCAAATAATAATAATAATAAATTTTAAAAAGTTAGCTAGGCATGGTGGTGTGCACCTGCATTCCCAGCTACTGGGAAGCTGAGGCAGGAGGATCAATTGATCCCAGGAGTTCAAGGTTGCAGTGAGCTAGGATGGCACCACTGAACTCCAGCCTGGGCAAAAAAGTGAGACTGTCTCAAAACTAATAATTAATAATAATGCTGTGATGACTATCTACTTGCATACATCTGGTCACACATTTCTGATCACTTGGTCAGACAACATCCTCGCTTTTTAGATGATGACAGCAGACCCAGAGGAATGATTTGCTGGCACAGGCCCATCATCCAGGACCTAGATGGGGGCTGCTCTGTTGGGACGGTGTGTTCTCCATTGTTATGTGGGTCTTACCAGGCTCCCTCAGCAGCAGCAACACATCTCAGGGAGCAGGTGAGAAGGAGGGAAACGGCCAGACTCAATGGCTCATGCCTGTAGTCCCAGCTATTCGGGAGGCTAAGGCAGGACAATCGCTTGAACCCGGGAGGTGGAGTTTGCAGTGAGCTGAGACCACGCCACAGCACACCAGCCTGGGCAACAAAGTGAGACTCCATCTCAAAAAATAATAATAATAATAATAAATTTTTTAAAAATTAGTCGGGCATGGTGGTGTGCACCTGCATTCCCAGCTACTGGGAGGCTGAGGCAGGAGGATCGATTGAACCCAGGAGTTCGAGACTGCAGTGAGCTAGGATGGCACCACTGAACTCCAGCCTGGGCAAAAGAGTGAGACTGTCTCAAAACTAATAATTAATAATAATGCTGTGATGACTATCCACTTGCATAAATCTGGGCACACATTTCTGATCACTTGGTCAGACAACGTCCTCGCTTTATAGATGAGGACAGCAGACCCAGAGGAATGATTTGCTGGCACAGGCCCATCATCCAGGACCTGTATGGGGGATGCTCTGTCAGGACAGTGTGTTCTCCATTTTTATTTGGGTCTTACCAGGCTCCCTCAGCAGCAGCAACACATCTCAGGGAGCAGGTGAGAAGGAGGGGAAACGGCCAGACTCAATGGCTCATGCCTGTAATCCCGGCACTTTGGGAGGCGGAGGCAGGTGGATCCCCTGAGATCAGAAGTTCAAGACCAGCCTGGCCAACATGGTGAAACCCCGTCTCTACTAAAAATAGAAAACTTAGCTGGGCATGGTGGCGGGCGCCTGTAGTCCCAGCTACACCAGAGGCTGAGGCAGGAGAATGGCGTCAACCCAGGAGGTGGAGGCTGCCGTGAGCCGAAATTGCACCACTGTACTTTGGCCTGGGCGACCGAGCGAAACGCCACCTCAAAAAAAAAAAAAAAATAGGGGAAAACCTCATTTTCTAACTGCCACCTGATTTCTTTCTTTTTCAGACCCTTTGCAGAAATCTGCAATGATGCCAAGGTGCCAGGTGAGTCGGAGGTGAAGAAGCCGCCCTTCTGCCCCGCGGGGACTAGACACTGTTCCTTTTGAAGGTAGAACTGGGCGCAGTGGCTCACACCTGTCATCCCAGCACTTTGGGAGGCCGAGGCAGGCAGATCACTTGAGGTCAGGAGTTCAAGACCAGCCTGAGCAACATGGTGAAACCCCGTCTCTACTAAAAATACAATTAGCTGGGCGTGGTCATGGGCACCTGTAATCCCAGCTACTTGGGGGACTGAGGCAGGAGAATTGTGTGAACCCAGGAGGCAGAGGTTGCAGTGAACTGAGATTGTACCCCTGCATTCCAGCCTGGGCGACAGAGCAAGATTCCATCTCAAAACAAACAAACAAACAAATAAAAAACATAGAAACAGGCAGAGACACCAGGAGTTGGAAGCTGCAGTGAGCTATGATTGTACCACTGCACTCCAGCCTGAGCAACGGAGCGAGACCCTGTCTCTAAAAAAAAAAAATTTTAATAAAAAAAATTTTTTAAGGCAGAGATAGATGTGGTCCAGGTGGGCATGCAATAGATGGCTGACCACCTTGAGAAAAATATAACCCCTTTCCACCCCGGTGCCTCCCCAGGGAGCCTGAGGTCTCCATGAACGGGGCCAGGTATCCCCAAGAGACCCCCGGAAACCTGCAGGTGCCCTGCAGAGGGGAGGCCCTGCCATAGCACAAATGAGTGTAGGAGGTCAGCTAGAAGGACAAGAGGCAGGCCAGGCCTCAGGGAGCATCATGAAGACCTCCTGGGTAGCAGAGGGGTAGCATGTGACCGACAGGGGTGAGGCAGGCGGGCACTGCCCGAGACTGGCCAGACCCCCTCCGTTCTGCTGGCATCTGCAGGGAATACAGATCCTTTCATCAGGCACCTGGGGCCGCCTGGCATGATGGTTCTGATTAAGATGGATGATGGGACTTGGGAGAAGGTACTCCCAGGTGACTATGATGTGCACCCGATTAAGAAACACTGATTGGGCCGGGCGCGGAGGCTCACGCCTGTAATCCCAGCACTTTGGGATGCCGAGGCAGGCAGATCACTTGAGATCAGGAGTTCGAGTCCAGACTGGCCAACATGGCGAAACCCCGTCCCAACTGAAAATAGAAAAATTAGGGCCGGGCACAGTGGCTCACATGTGTAATCCCAGTACTTTGGGAGGCCGAGGTGGGTGGATCACCTGAGGTCAGGAGTTCGAGACCAGCCTGGTCAACATGGCAAAACCCCGTCTCTACTAAAAATACAAAAATTAGCCAGGTGTGGTAGCACGTGCCTGTAATCCCAGCTACTAGCGGGGCTGAGGCAGGAGGATCGCTTGAACCTGGGAGGCAGAGGTTGCAGTGGGCCAAGATTGTGCCTCTACACTCCAGCCGGGGCAACAGAGCAAGACTCTGTCTCAAAAGAAAAAAAAAACCAGAAACATTAGCCTGGCATGGTGGTGCACGCCTATAGTTCCAGCTACCTGGGAGTCTGAGGTGGGAGGATCGCTTCAGCCCAGGAGGCAGAGGTTGCAGTGAGTTGAGGTCACACCACTGCACTCCAGGCTGGGTGACAGAGCAAGACTCTGTCTCAAAAAGAAAAAGAAACACTGATTGGCCAGGTGTGGTGGCTCACGCCTCTAATCCCAGCAGTTTGGGAGGCCTAAGTGGGAGGAGTGCTTGAGTCCAGGAGTTTGAGACCAACCTGGGCAACATAATGAGACCTTGTCTCTACAAAAAGCTTTTTTCTCCCATCCAAGTACTAACCAGGCCCGACCCTGCTTCACTTCTGAGATCAGGCAAGATTGGGCGCATTCAGGGTGGTATGGCCATAGACCAAAAAGTTTTTTCTAAAAATTAGCCAGGCATGGTAGTAGGCACTTGTAGTCCCAGCTACACAGGAGGCTGAGGCCAGAGGATCACTTGAGCCCAAGAGTTTAAGGCTGCAGTAAGCTATGATTATGCCACTGTACTCCTGCCTGGATGACAGAATGAGACCCCATCTCTTTTTTTTTTTTTCCCCAAGACAGAGTCTCGCTCTGTCGCTCAGGCTGGAGTGCGATGGCATGATCTTGGCTCACTGCAACCTCCGCCTCCCAGGTTCAAGCGATTCTCCTGCCTCAGCTTCCCAAGTAGCTGGGATTACAGGTGGCCGCCACCACGCCCAACTATTTTTTATATTTTTAGTAGAGACAGGGTTTCACACCATGTTGGCCAGGCTGGTCTCGAACTCCTGACCTCATGATCTGCCCGCCTCGGCCCCCCAAAGTGCTGGGATTACAGACGTGCCACTAAGCCCAGCCTTTTGTTTTGTTTTGTTTTTTCAAGACAGAGTCTTGGTCTGTCGCTTAGGCTGAAGTCAATCTTGCAATCTTGGCTCACTGCAACCTCTGCCTCCTGAGTTCAAGTGATTCTCATGCCTCAGCCTCCCGAGTAGCTGGGACTTCAGGCATGCACCACCACACCCAGCTAATTTTGTGTATTTTTATTTTTATTTTTTTTTTGAGACGGAGTCTCGCTCTGTCGCCCAGGCTGGAGTGCAGTGGCGAGATCTTGTCTCACTGCAAGCTCTGCCTCCCGAGTTCAGGCCATTCTCCTGCCTCAGCCTCCTGAGTAGCTGGGACTCCAGGCACCCGCCATGACAGCCAGCTAATTTTTTTTGTATTTTTAGTAGAGTCAGGGTTTCACCGTGTTAGCCAGGAAGGTCTCGATCTCCTGACCTCGTGATCCGCCCACTTCGGCCTCCCAAAGTGCTGGGATTACAGGCGTGAGCCACCGCGCCCGGCCTGTGTATTTTTAGTAGAGGCGAGGTTTCACCATGTTGGCCAGGCTGGTCGCAAACTCCTGACCTCAAGTGATCCTCCCACCCCAGCATCCCAAAGTGCTGGGATTACAGGCGCGAGCCGCTGTGCCTGGCCGAGACCCCATCTCCTAAGAAATAAAGAAGAAAGAAAAAATCCTGACCTAATCTTACCCCGCCTCATTGTACAGCTGGGAAGCTGAGGCGCAGAGACGCCCAGGGACTTGCCCAAGCCACATAGTGAGTCAGACGCTGTGTAGACCCTGCTGTCAGGACCACCTATCTGAACCATAGACCACCGTGCGCCACAGGACCCAGTATGGCTGCTCAGTGGGGACAGTAATAGGATTCAGCGAGGCCACGCCACAACCTGGCCTGAGACCCAAGGCCCTGACTCCGGTCAGGACCAGGTTCGCCTGGAACTCCACAGCCTGGGTGGCACAGCCCAGCTACAAGCCACCTCCTCCTATCAAGGGCTGATCACAAGCCTGGGCCATATAGTGAACCCCCCTCCATCTCTGCAAAAAAATTAAAAATTAGCCAGGAGTGGTGGTGCGTACCTGTTGTCCCAGCTACTCAAGACGATGAGGCAGGAGGAGTGCTTGAGGCCGGAAGGTGGAAGCTGGAGTGAGCTATGATTGCACCACTGCGCTCCAGCCTGGGCGACAGAGTGAGACCCTGTTTCCAAAAAAAAAAAAGAGCCAGTTACAAGGGTGAGGCATGGCACCGAACACATGGATCCGGAGGCGACTTGGTTTGCTCTCAGCTCAAAGGCAGAGACGAGGCCGGGTGCGGTGGCTCACGCCTGTCATCTCAACACTTTAGGAAGCTGAGGCAGGGAGGCAGGTGAATCACCTGAGGTCAGGAGTTTGAGACCAGCCTGGCCAACATGGTGAAACCCTGTCTCTACTAAAAAAAAAAAAAAATTAGCCAGGGGTGGTGGTGGGCACCTGTAATCCCAGCCACTCAGGAGGCTGAGGCAGGAGAATCGCTTGAACCCAGGAAGCGGCAAAGCGGCAGTTGCAATGAGCCGAGATGGCACTACTATACTCCAGCCTGGCGAACAGAGCCAGGCTTTGTCTCAAAAAAAAAAAACACAAAAAACATGGCAGAGACACAGAAGGCCACGTGAAGGTCTCAGGAGGATTTGGGACAGATGCCCAGAGGGTGGATACTGTCACCCACATCCACCACTCCCACCAATGTGGCTATCTCTCATGGTGACTCAAGGATGGCCACAGCCCATGGACCAGTCTGAGACAGAGGGTGGGGCAGCCTCTGACTTCTCTTTCATGTGGAATCTCCCACAAAATTCCCTCTGACTCAGAGGCTGGGCTCCTCCTGCCTCCAGGGCCTTCTCTTTCCCGGGGTCTCTATGCCACATCACAGACCCCCAGTTTCTGACTTTTCTCCACCAGTTGAAGAGACATGTGCCCCATGGGCCCAGCCTGCCCTTACTCTGTGTCATTAAGATCCTTCTGGTGGGCTGAGTACAGTGGCTCACACCTGTAATTCCAGCACTTTGGGAGGCTGAAGCAGGAGAATTCTTTGAGCCCAGGAGTTCAAGACCAGACTGGGAAACAGAGAGAGACGCGTCTCTACAAAAAATTAGCCAGGCAGGGTGGTGTGCACCTGTAGTCCCAGTTACTCGGGAGGCTGAGGCAGGAGGATCACTCGAGCTTGGGAGGTGGAGGTTGCAGTGACCCAAGACCACACCACTGCACTCCAGCGTGGGCGACAGAGTGAGAGTCTCAAAAAGATGATAAAAGCCCTTCTTTATTGGGCTGGGCGAGGTTTCCATGCAGTAACCCATCCAATCAGGACATGCCGCTCAGAGTTTTACATCTTCACCTCAAGTGAATTCAGCAACCGCAGGACGCCTGCCGGCCCCTGCTCCGTGCGGGGCTAGGTGCTGGGTTCTTGTATGCATGCGGTGTTTTCTGAGTCTCACCTCACACTGGTTTCCCCATTTGACTCGGAGAGGTTCATCGGTTTTCCCAAATTCACACAGTGACAATAGTAAGTGGCCACGGGGAAATTTGAACTTAGGACTTCTCATTCCAAACCAGAGTTTCTTTCCCTGGGGCACTGCCTGTCTACTTGGACCTGTGAACTCTCCACTCAGGGCCAACATACATCAGTGATAACCACAGCAATATAATTCCTTTATATTTTAGTAGAGACAGGGTTTCACCATGTTGCCCAGGCTGGTCTCGAACTCCTGACCTCAATCAATCCACCCGCCTTGGTCTCCCAAAGTGCTAGGGGATTACCAGTGTGAGCCACTGCACCTGGCCCCAGGTCCTCTTTATACCCTCCCTGGACCACCTCTCCCGGAGCCCCACATCCCCTCCCAGCCTTAAAGAGCCCAGGAAAGAATGTGGCCTCTGGAACCACACAGACCTGGCCTTGGAGAAAGTCCTTTAACAGCCCTGCCCCTTTGGGTGCTCATGAGTGAACTGTGACTAGGTTCTTGGAGGGTTGCTGGGAGGATCCCAGGAGACAATGTGCAAAGCATTTAGCACCGTGCCCAGCACCCAGAAAATACTCAGAAACTGAGAATGTGATTAATATTGTTGCCATGAGCCAGGCATGGTGGCTCATGCCTGTGATCTCAGCATCTGGGGAGGCTGAGGCAGGAGGATTGCTTGAGGTTGGGAATTTGAGACCAGCCTGGGCAACATAATGATATAAGAATACAAAAAGTTAGCTGGGCATGGTGGTGCACACCTATAGTCCCAGCTACTTGGGAGCCTGAGGTGGGAGAACTGCTTGAACCCAGGACTTGTAGGCTGCAGTGAGCTACGATTGCACCACTGCACTCCAGCCTGGACAACAGAGTGAGACCCTAAAACACAATATAGGCCAGGTTCAATGGCTCACGCCTATAATCCCAGCACTTTGGGAGGCCGAGGTGGATGGATCATTTGAGGTCAGGAGTTCAAGACCTGCCTGCCCAACATGGTGAAACCGCATCTCTACTAAAATACAAAAAAAAATAGCCAGGCGTGGTGGCAGACGCCTGTAATCCCAGCTACTTGGGAGGCTAAGGCACGAGAATCGCTTGAACCCAAGAGGCATAGGTTGCAGTGAGCCAAGATCGCGCCACTGTACTCCAGACTGGGTGACACAGTGAGACTCTGTCTCAAAAAAAAAAAACAGAAAGAGAGGACCTAGGGCCTGAGGGATGAGCTTGCTGGGAAGGAGGAGGGACACCTGGGGATGAGGATACAGTGTTAGCAAAGGCAGGCAGTCCAGCAAGAGCAGGAGGCCGGGGAGAGTGGGCCCTCGGGCTTGCTTTGGGAAGGAGGCTGGACAGGTGGGCTCTGGACAGGTGGGCCCTGACCCTCAGGGGATCAGGAGCCTGAAATCCTGAAAGGGGGACTCGAAACCTTAAGACAGAACACTTTTCCAGAGAGCTCAGGAGGCTGAGACAGAAAAGCCTCAGCTTCCAGCGTCAACAGCCTTTTCCCCTCCTTCCAGCCAAAGACAGCAGCATTCCCAAGCGCAAGAGAAAGCGGGTCTCGGAAGGAAATTCCGTCTCCTCTTCCTCCTCGTCTTCCTCTTCCTCGTCCTCTAACCCGGATTCAGTGGCATCGGCCAATCAGATCTCACTCGTGGTAAAGTTGCACAGATTTGGACTCCAGCCCTCGTCTCTGTGACCCTCCCCGCTTGGTCGGGCAGGGCCGTCTACTCTGGGATGTGGGCCCGGGGGGTTGGGGAGGCACTGGGCTTTGAGGGGGGACCTTCCAGCCTTGGGGGTTATAGATGCATTCACCCGTCTCACCCAAGAGGTAGCCCATCCTTCTCACGGGGTACTCACAGGCACTCGGGCAGGAATTCATATCCCCGCTGGGCAGATGGGCCAGCCGAGGTCCAGGAAGGGACCTGCCCATGTCCTTCAGCTGCGCCAGAGCTGGAGACATGAAAAGAAATGTCACTGGCCAGGTGCGGTGGCTCACACCTGTAATCCCAGCACTTTGGGAGGCTGAAGCAGGAGAATTCTTTGAGCCCAGGAGTTCAAGACCAGACTGGGAAACAGAGAGAGACGTGTCTCAACAAAAAATTAGCCAGGCAGGGTGGTGTGCACCTGTAGTCCCAGTTACTCGGGAGGCTGAGGCAGGAGAATCGCTTGAACCCAGGAGGCGGAGGTTGCAGTGAGCCAAGATCGCGCCACTGTACTCCAGACTGGGTGACACAGTGAGACTCTGTCTCAAAAAAAAAAAAAAAAAAAAAAAAAAAAAAAAAAAAAAAAAAAATTAGCCAGGCGTGGTGGCAGACGCCTGTAATCCCAGCTACTTGGGAGGCTAAGGCACGAGAATCGCTTGAACCCAAGAGGCATAGGTTGCAGTGAGCCAAGATCGCGCCACTGTACTCCAGACTGGGTGACACAGTGAGACTCTGTCTCAAAAAAAAAAAAAAAAAAGTTAGCCAGGCGTGGTGGTGCACACCTACAGTCCCAGCTACTCGGGAGCCTGAGGTGGGAAGATTGCTTGAGCCCAGGACTTGGAGGCTGCAGTGAGCTACAATTGCACCACTGTACTCCAGCCTGGACAACAGAGTGAGACCCTAAAAAACAATATAGGCCAGGTTCGATGGCTCATGCCTATAATCCCAGCACTTTGGGAGGCCGAGGTGGATGGATCACTTGAGGTCAGGAGTTCAAGACCTGCCTGCCCAACACGGTGAAACCCCATCTCTACTAAAATACAAAAAAAATTAGCCGGGCGTGGTGGCAGATGCCTGTAATCCCAGCTACTCGGGAGGCTAAGGCAGTAGAATCGCTTGAACCCAGGAGGCGGAGGTTGCAGTGAGCCAAGATCGCGCCACTGCACTCCAGGCTGGGTGACAGTGCAAGACTCTATCTCAAAACAAAACAAAACAACAACAACAACAAACAGAAAGAGAGATGACCTAGGGCCTGAGGGGTGAGTTTGCTGGGGAGGAGGAGGGACACCTGGGAATGAGGATGCAGTGTTAACGAAGGCAGGCAGGCCAGCAAGAGCAGGAGGCCGGGGAGAGTGGGCCCTCGGGCTTGCTTTGGGAAGGAGGCTGGACAGGTGGGCTCTGGACAGGTGGGCCCTGACCCTCAGGGGATCAGGAGCCTGAAATCCTGAAAGGGGGACTCGAAAACTTAAGACAGAACACTTTTCCAGAGAGCTCAGGAGGCTGAGACAGAAAAGCCTCAGCTTCCAGCATCAACAGGCTTTTCCCCTCCTTCCAGCCAAAGACAGCAGCATTCCCAAGCACAAGAGAAAGCAGGTCTCGCAAGGAAATTCCATCTCCTCTTCCTCCTTGTCTTCCTCTTCCTCGTCCTCTAACCCGGATTCAGTGGCATCAGCCAATCAGATCTCACTCGTGGTAAAGTTGCACAGATTTGGACTCCAGCCCTCGTCTCTGTGACCCTCCCCACTCGGTCAAGCAGGGTCATCTACTCTGGGATGTGGGCCCAGGGGATGGGGAGGCACTGGGCTTTGAGGGGGGACCTTCCGGCCTTGGGGGTTATAGATGCATCCACCCATCTCACCCAAGAGGTAGCCCATCCTTCTCAAGGCGTACTCACAGGCACTCAGGCAGGAATTCACATCCCCGCTGGGCAGATGGGCCAGCCAAGGTCCAGGAAGGGACCTGCCCATGTCCTTCAGCTGCGCCAGAGCTGGAGACATGAAAAGAAATGTCACTGGCCAGGTGCGGTGGCTCACACCTGTAATCCCAGCACTTTGGGAGGCCAAGGTGGGTGGATTGCCTGAGGTCAGGAGTTTGAGACCAGCCTGGCCAACATGGCGAAACCCCATCTCTACTAAAAATACAAAAATTATCCCAGCATGGTGGTGTACACCTGTAATCCCAGCTACTAGGGAGGCTGAGGCAGAAGAATCGCTTGAACCCGCGAGGTGGAGGTTGCGGTGAGCCAAGATCATGCCATTGCAATCCAGCCTGGGCAACAAGAGCAAAACTCCATCTCAAAACAAATAAATTAATTTAATTAAATTAAAAAAAAAAAAAAGGCTGGGCATAGTGGCTCACACCTCTAATCCCAGCACTTTGAGGGTGGATCACCTGAGGTCAGGAGTATGAGACCAGCCTAACCAACATGGAGAAACCCCTTCTCTGGCCGGGCGCGGTGGCTCACGCCTGTAATCCCAGCACTTTGGGAGGCTGAGGCGGGCAGATCACGAGGTCAGGAGATCGAGACCATCCTGGCTAACACGGTGAAACCCCATCTCTAATAAAAATACAAAAAATTAGCCGGGCGTGGTGGCGGGGGCCTGTAGTCCCAGCTACTCGGGAGGCTGAGGCAGGAGAATGGCGTGAACCCAGGAGGCGGAGCTTGCAGTGAGCCAAGATCATGCCACTGCATTCCAGCCTGGGCGACAGAGTGAGACTCTGTCTCAAAAAAAAAAAAAAAGAAACTCCTTCTCTACTAAAAATACAAAATTAGCCGGGCATAGTGGTGCATGCCTGTAATCCCAGCTACTTGGGAGGCTGAGGCAGGAGAATCGCTTCAACCCAGGAGGCGGAGGTTGCAGTGAGCTGAGGCTGCCCCATTGCACTCCAGCCTGGGCAACAAGAGTGAAACTCTGTCTCAAAAAAATTTTAAAAATTAAAAAATTAGCCAGGCATGGTGGCATGTGCCTGTGGTCCCAGCTACTTGGGAGGCTGGGGCAGGAAGATCACTTGGGCCCAAGGGGATTGAGGCTGCAGTGAGCCAAGATCGTGCCATTGTGCTCCAGCCTGGGCAAGAGAACGAGACTCCATCTCTAAATAAATAGGCTGGGTGTGGTGGCTCACGCCTGTAATCCTAGCACTTTGGGAGGCCGAGGCGGGCAGATCACTTGAGGTTCAGGAGTCCAAGACCAGCCTGGCCAATATGGCAAAACCCCATCTCTACTAAAAATAAAAAAATTAGCCAGGCATGGTGGTGGGCGCCTATAATCCCAGCTACTCGGGAGGCTGAGGCAGGAGACTCGCTTCAACCCAGGGGGCCGAGGTTGCAGTGAGCCAAGATTGCGTTACTGCACTCCAACCTGGGCAGAAGAGTGAAACTCCATCTCAAAAAAATATAAAATATAAATAGCCTCTGAGAAAGCCCCTCCAAAAGCAGAGCTAAGCATTTTTGGTTCATTCCGCATCACCTGGAGTCCTAACCAAGTGCCTTTGTCACTCTCTCTAGCAATGGCCAATGTACATGGTGGACTATGCCGGCCTGAACGTGCAGCTCCCGGGACCTCTTAATTACTAGACCTCAGTACTGAATCAGGACCTCACTCAGAAAGACTAAAGGAAATGTAATTTATGTACAAAGTGTATATTCGGATATGTATCGATGCCTTTTAGTTTTTCCAATGATTTTTACACTATATTCCTGCCACCAAGGCCTTTTTAAATAAGTAAAAAAAGAAAAAAAAAAGTGTTGCCTTTACTTTTACGGTCACTGTTTCATGTTCTCGTTTGGATCACGGCCGCAGATGTCCCTGGGGACGGGGTCGGGAAACGCAGCTCAGGTGGCCTGCCAAGGCCCTGCTTCCTCATCACAGTAGAGGTAGTGTCCAGGAAGACCTCAGAGCTTTTTGTCCTCCTGGGAGCGTGTGACATCAAGAAGAAAAGCCACGGAAGGAAAATGTGCCACAGGGCTGGGCGTGGTGGCTCACGCCTGGAATCCCAGCACTTTGGGAGGTTGAGGTGGGTGGATTGCTTGAGGTCAGGAGTTCGACCTCGTTGGGCTGTAATACTGATGTTTTGGGAGGCCAAGGTGGGAGGATTGCTTGAGACCAGGAGTTTGAGACCAGCCTAGGCAACATAGTGGAACCATTTCTCTAGAAAATTTTAAATGTGGCTCACATCTGTAATCCCAGCACTCTGGGAGGCTGAAGCGGGTGGATCACCTGAGGTCAGGAGTTTGAGACTAGCCTGTGCAACACAGGGAGACCCCGTCTGTACAAAAATACAAAAATGAGGCCGGGCACGGTGGCTCGTGCTTGTAATCCCAGCACTTTGGGAGGCCGAGGTGGGTGGATCACCTGGGGTGAGGAGTTCAAGACCAGCCTAGCCAACATGGTGAAACCCTGTCTCTACTAAAAATACAAAAATTAGCCAGGCGTGGTGGCAGGTGCCTGTAATCCCAGCTACTTAGGAGGCTGAGGCGGGAGAATCGCTTGAACCTGGGAGGCAGAGGTTGCAGTGAGCTGAGACCACGCCATTGCACTGCAGCTGGGTCAACAAGAACGAAACTCCGTCTCCAAAAACACACACACACACACACACACACACACACACACACAAATTAGCCAGGCATTGTGGTATGCACACCTGGAGTCCAGCTACTCAGGAGGCTGAGGCAGGAGGAGGATTGCTTGAGTACAGATGGTTGAGGTTGTAGTGAGTCGTGATTATACCACTGCACTCCAGCCTGGGCGACAGAGCAACACCCTATCTCAAAAACAAAAACAAAAACAAAAAAAGTGTTAAATATGGTAAATGTCAGAGAGAGAGGGGCCCATCCCGGTGAAGCACTGTGGCTGGATGGGAGGCATTTTCAAAAAGGGGTTTGGAGACCAGGCGCAGTGGCTCACGCCTGTAATCTCAGCACATTGGGAGGCCAAGGTGTGAGGATCGCCTGAAGTCAGGAGTTTGAGACCAGTCCAGCCAACATGATGAAATCCCATCTCTACTAAAAATGCAAAAAAATTAGCTGGGCGTGGTGGTGTGCGACTGTAATTCCAGCTACTTGGAAGGCTGAGGCAGGAGAATTGCTTGAACCTGGGAGGCAGAGGTTGCAGTGAGCTGAGACCATGTCATTGTACTGCACCTGGGGCGACAAGAACGCAACTCTGTCTCAAAAAAAAACAAAAAAAACAAAACAAAAAACACAAAATTAGCCAGGCATGGTGGTGTGCACACCTGGAGTCCAGCTACTCAGGAGGCTGAGGCAGGAGGAGGATTGCTTGAGTACAGATGGTTGAGGTTGTAGTGAGTTGTGATTACACTACTGTACTCCAGCCTGGGTGACAGAGCAAGACCCTGTCTCAAAAAAAAAAAAAAGAGTGTTAAATATGGTAAATGTCAGAGAGGGAGAGGCCCATCCCAGTGAAGCACTGTGGCTTCACCACAGTGAGGGAGAGGCATCTTCAAAAAGGGGTTTGGAGACCGGGCGCAGTTGCTCACACCTGTAATCCCAGCACATTGGTAGGCCAAGGTGTGCGGATCGCCTGAGGTCAGGAGTTCGAGACCAGCCCAGCCAACATGATGAAACCCCATCTCTATTAAAAATACAAAAAAAATTAACCGGACATGGTGGTGTGCGACTGTAATTCCCGCTACTTGGAAGGCTGAGGCAGGAGAATTGCTTGGACCCAGGAGGCAGAGGTTGCAGTGAGCCGAGATTGCACCATTGCACTCCAGCCTGAGCAACAAGAATGAAACTCCATCTCAAAAAAAAGGTGGGGGGCGGTGGGGTCAGGACAAGTTTTCTTTTTTCAGGTGCAAGGTCTTTCTGTGTCCCCAGGCTGGAATGCATTAGCACGATCACATCTTCCTGCAGCCTCAAACTCCTGGGCTCAAGCAGTCCTCCTGCCTCAGCCTCCGGGGATAGCTGGGGCTACAGGTGTGAGCCACCATACCCAGCCAATTTTTTTATTTTTTTGTAGATATGGGGTCTTGCTATGTTGCCCAGGCTGGCTTCAAACTCCTGGCCTTCAAGCCATCCTCCTGCCCCAGCCTCCCAGAGTGCTGGGATTAGAGGCGTGAGCCACCATGCCCAGCCTGGGATGATTTTGGATAGAACTCTGGAAAACTGACAGGTAGAGTGACGGGTCCTAGCTATGTCTCAGAAAGACCACTTGAGGGGCAGTTGGGAAGTTGAAGGAAGTGACAAAACTAAAGGCAGAAAGACAAGTCACAAGAGCGTGGCAGGCATTCAAGACTTGGCACCCAGTCCCTGCCCATTGACTCAACACATATTTACTGAGCCCTGCCCTTCTGGCTGGGAGGCCAAGCAGCTGAGTGTCCTGACTGGGGAAGCGGCTGCCAGGGAGCACAAAACAGAGTAAGGCTCTTGCGGTGGCTCAGGCTTGTAATCCCAGTGCTTTGGGAGGCCAAGGTGGGAAGATCGCTTGAGGCCAGGAGTTCGAGACCAGCCTAGGCAACATAGTGGAACCCTTTCTCTAAAAATTTTTAATTAGTTGGGTATGGTGGTGTGTGCCTGTGGTCCCAGCTACTCTGGAGGCTGAGGCAGGAGGAGACCAGGAGAGACCAGGAGAGACCAGGAGTTTGACACTGCAGTGATCCGTGCTGCACCACTGCTCTTGAGCATGGGCCACAGAGCAAGACCCTGCCTCTGAAAAAACAAAGCAGGGGACCTCACCTAGTGCAGAAAGTAGGAAGAGTCCTTGAAGCTGAGGCTTGAAGAGCAAGTGAGGCTTTGGGGGCACAAAGAGAGGAGGGCTGAGGCAGGCGGGTGTGTAAGAGGAGAGCCATGTGGGCAAAAACGGAGCTGGACAGGGACTGGGTGCGTTCCAGGAATAAGAAGGTGTCGCCACAGTAGACACAGGGTGGCTGGAGGTGACATGTCGGGGCAGGTTCAGACTCAGTCAGGGTTCCCAAGGACGCTCAGCAGGTGTCTCCCACACATGGTGCCAGGCTGAAGTGGTGGGCAGAGGCGGACATCCAGCCCGGGTTACGTCTGCCCAGCCATGCGCTCTGGGACAGAGCTGCATCCTTTTTCTCACCGACCCACGTGGAAGGCCTCATGAGCCCAGCCAAGGCAATTTCCAGAGGGCAAATGAGACCCACAACAGGAAGTACCTGGGGGAGAGCCAGGCCTAGGTCTGCATTTTGGAAGGGTGCCCCTGCCCGCTGGAGACATAGGAGAAGGAAGGGAGAATACATTGGAAGACCACCTGGGGGGCTCCAACAGACGATAGCAGTGGAGGCCAGGCGCAGTGACTCATGCCTGTAATCCCAGCACTTTGGGAGGCTGAGGTGAGTGGATCACCTGAGGTCAGGAGTTCGAGACCAGCCTGGCCAATATGGCGAAACCCTGTCTTTACTAAAAATACAAAAATTAGCCGGGCATGGTGATGGACAGCTGTAATCCCAACTACTCTGGAGGCTGAGGCAGGAGAATCTCTTGAACCCAAGAGGCAGAGGTTGGCAATGAGCTGAGATCGCACCACTGCGCTCCAGCCTGGGTGACAAAGCAAGACTCTGTCTCAAAAAAAAAAGAGAGAGATGGCAGTGGTTTGGACCAGGCGGATAAAATAACTAGAGGGTCAGCCAATCAGATAGATGAGGGGTTCTGGAGAGTCAGGGATCAGGGTGACCCCAGGATCTGGCTCTCACCATCTACCCAGGGCCCAGAATGAGGCCTGTGGCTTGGAGGGGCTGAGTTCTGAGTCAGCTGAGGAAATGGCCAAAATTTTAGTCCAAGGCTTCTGTCAGCCCTCGGGGTCAGTCCCATCCATGCCCAGAGCTGGGAGGAAGGCTCCATCCCAGCCTTCCAGACCATGCTTCCTCCTGGAAAGACGCTAGAAACCACGTGCCTGGCACAGCCACCCCTCTCTCCACTAGTGCAAACCCCCCACCCAGTCAGCTGCCAGCCTCACCCTCCTCCCTCCCACCTCCTAGTGGCTCCCAGTGCCACCAGGCGCCTCCACTCCACCCTCAGCTCCTGCCCTGGGCCAGGCCCACTTTTTCCACTCCAGGATGGGGGCAGGGGTGACCTCCTAAACTGGCCACTACCTCCAAGCAGAAACTGCCTATGAAGTCGAGATGATCTGAAGAGTCCTTGCAGCTGTCACCTAGCCTTCAACCCTCACATCCTGTAACCTATCCCTCACCCATGATCCTGTGACTCTGGATTTAAAATCTGTTTTGCTTTCCTTGCACCAAGTGGAAGCATCTAGGTACGGCGTTCCAGGCGCCTCGCAAGGCGTAGGGGTCCCCAGCCTTCTGTCCCACCGTTCCGTCCCCAGGGAGTGGACCACCTGGCGCCCCCTCCCGCCCGCCACCGCCCGCTGGTGCCTGTCGGTCGTCTAGACCTGCCGCCCCTACTCCACTGCTCAGATCCGCGGCCAGAGCCAGAAGTGGCTCCTGCCTGGCCAGGAGCGGCGAGGCTGAGACTGTGCCCGCGGGCACTGCCATCCCATGCATGGAGAGGCGCAGAGCCCGGGGAACCCAATCCTCCTTCATCGCACAGAGGCCAGCGAAGCTTCCCATCTGTTCTCTTTCAGGCTCACTGTGCAGATGCCGTGCAATTAAGTGGGTAGGTGCAGCAAACCCTCGTGTCCTCCTGCTTCCTTAAAGGCAGAGGATTGAGCCACTGCACTCCAGCCTGGGCAACACAGCAAGACCCTATGTCTTAAAGAAAGGGCAGAAATGGGGACCCCTCTCCCACCCCCTTCCCCTGCTCCAAGCCAAAGCCTTTGAAGCAAGAGGTTGCCTCCTGTGAGATTCCCCCAGTCCCTGGAGGCCTGGGCTTTGGGAGGTGTGTCCAGGCAGAGGACAGAGGTCTGGTGCAAAGGGCTGTGCTTCCCTTCGCCCACCCTGCGCCCGCCCAGCCCCTTATCCGATGGGAAAGCCTTACCGACTTTTTTCCTCACAGAGCGCCCAGATGCTGTTTATGCAACCTCTCCAGAATCTCAGTGTACTGTACTTTTTAAAAAGTGATTTGATTCAAAGCACTCATTCTTTAATTAAACTTCATTTAGCTGTCATCTGTCTCGGTTCGAAATGGCTTCGTGTTTTGCAACTCTAAATGAGAATTGTTATTGGATTAAACACATCCCCACAAAAAATCACAAAACACGTTCAAAAGTAATAAATGAAGGATGGTTAGGAGCTACATCTTAAACGTTCTAATTGCCGGGGAATGTATTCTGGTGGGCACACAATCATTTTATATACAAATATTTGTATAAAAATCTGGTATCAATGAAAAGATCAAGATTATAGAAAATGCTGGAATTATATCTGACTAAAAACAATAATAAAGCGATAATTGGCGCAGGGACGGGCCACAAAACGAGAGGGGGCACCTGCTCCCCTCAGGCCACCCTCCCGCACCGCCCAGGTGCCTGGTTTGGTACACTCAGGGGAAGATGATCCTGAGCTCTCCTGGCTGAGGCTTCCAATGGCTCTGCGAGGTACCTCTTTTTATGGAACCAAAGCGTTATTTATCTTCATTATTAATTATTACCTTTTTTTAAGAGACATGCTTCCTCCTGGAAAGACGCTAGAAACCACGTGCCTGGCACAGCCACCCCTCTCTCCGCTGGTCCAAACCCCCCACCCAGTCAGCTGCCAGCCTCACCCTCCTCCCTCCCACCTCCTAGTGGCTCCCAGTGCCACCAGGCGCCTCCACTCCACCCTCAGCCCCTGCCCTGGGCCAGGCCCACTTTTTCCACTCCAGGATGGGGGCAGGGGTGACCTCCTAAACTGGCCACCACCTCCAAGCAGAAACTGCCTATGAAGTCAAGATGATCTTAAGAGTCCTTGCGGCTGTCACCTAGCCTTCAACCCTCACGTCCTGTAACCCATCCCCCACCCCCGATTCTGTGACTCTTGATTTAAAATCTGTTTTGCTTTCCTTGCACCAAGTGCAAGCATCTAGGCGCGGCGTTCCAGGCGCCTCGCAGGGCTTAGGGGTCCCCAGCCTTCTGTCCCACCGTTCCGTCCTCCTGGGCCCGGCCCACCTGGCGCCCCCTCCCGCCCGCCACCGCCCGCCACCGCCCGCTGGCGCCTGTCGGTCGTCTAGACCCGCCGCCCCCGCTCCACCGCTCAGATCCGCGGCCAGAGGCGGAAGTGGCTCCTGCCTGGGCCGGGAGCGGCGGGGCTGAGACTGTGCCCGCGGGCACTGCCATCCCATGCATGGAGAGGCACAGAGCCCGGGGTGGGGGGGGCCGGTAGGGCGGGCCCAGGGAACCCGATCCTCCTTCATCCGCGCAGAGGCCCGCGAAGCTCCCCATCTGTTCTCTTTCAGGCTCACTGTGCAGATGGCGTGCAATTAAGTGGGTCGGTGCAGCAAACCTTCGTGTCCTCCTGCTTCCCTAAAAGCAGAGGATTGAGCCACTGCACTCCAGCCTGGGCAACACAGCGAGACCCTATGTCTTAAAGAAAGGGCAGAAGTGGGGACCCCTCTCCCACCCCCTTCCCCTGCTCCAAGTCAAAACCTTTGAAGCAGGAGGTTGCCTCCTGTGAGTTTCCCCCAGTCCCTGGAGGCCTGGGCTTTGGGAGGTGTGTCCAGGCAGAGGACAGAGGTCTGGTGCAAAGGGCTGTGCTTCCCTTCGCCCACCCTGCGCCCGCCCAGCCCCTTATCCGATGGGAAAGCCTTACCGACTTTTTTCCTCACAGAGCGCCCAGATGCTGTTTATGCAACCTCTCCAGAATCTCAGTGTACTGTACTTTTTAAAAAGTGATTTGATTCAAAGCACTCATTCTTTAATTAAACTTCATTTAGCTGCCATCTGTCTCGGTTTGAAATGGCTTCGTGTTTTGCAACTCTAAATGAGAATTGTTATTGGATTTGTAAACACATCCCCAAAAAAATCACAAAACACTTTCAAAAGTAATAAATGAAGGACGGTTAGGAGCTGCATCTTAAACGTTCTAATTGCCGGGGAATGTATTCTGGTGGGTACACAATCATTTTATATACAAATCTTTGTACAAAAATCTGGTATCAATGAAAAGATCAAGATTATAGAAAATGCTGGAATTATATCTGACTGAAAACAGTAATAAAGCAATAATTGGTGCAGGGACGGGCCACAAAATGAGAGGGGGCACCTGCTCCCCTTGGGCCACCCTCCCGCACCGCCCAGGTGCCTGGCTTGGTACACTCAGGGAAGGGTTGGTCCTGAGCTCTCCTGGCTGGGGCTTCCAACAGCCCTGCGAGGTGCCTCTTTTTAAGGAACCAAAGTGTTATTTATCTTCATTATTAATTATTACCTTTTTTTTTTAAGAGACAGAGTCTCAGCCGGTGGAGGTGGTTCACACCTGTAATCCCAGCACTTTGAGAGGCCGAGGTGGGCAGATCACGAGGTCAGGAGATCGAGGCCATCCTGGCTAACACGGTGAAACCCTGTCTCTACTAAAAAAAATACAAAAAATTAGCTGGGCATGGTGGCGGGCGCCTGTAGTCCCAGCTACTCGGGTGGCTGAGGCAGGAGAATGACATGAACCTGGGAGGCGAAGCTTGCAGTGAGCCAGGATCGCGCCACTGCACTCCAGCCTGGGCGACAGAGTGAGACTCTGTCTCAAAAAATAAAAATAAAAATAAGAGACAGGGTCTCTTTGTGTGGCCCAGGCTGGAATGTAGTGGCTCGATCATAGCTCACTGCACCTTGGAGCTCCTGGGCTCAAGTGATTCCCCCCGCTTCAGCCTCCCAACTGGCTGGGACCACAGGCACATGCCACCACGCCCAGCTAATTTTTCTCATTTATTGTAAAGACAGAATCTCGCTATGTTGCCCAGGCTGGTCTCAAACTCCTGGCCTCAAGGAATCCTCCCACTTCGGACTCCCAAAATGCTGGGATTATAGGTGTGAGCCATTGCACTTGGCCCCTGCCCTGTAATTTTTAAATTTCATCTTATTCTTAAAACTCATAGCTGGGCATGATGGTGGGCATCCAGCTACTTAGTCCCAGCTACTAAGGAGACCAAGGCAGGAGGCTCACCTGAGCCCAGGGATTCAAGGCTGCAATAAGCTATAATTGTGCCACTGTACTCCAGCCTGGGTGACAGAGCAATACACTATCTCAAGTAAATAAATATTATTTTATTAATATCAAGTATAATTTTTTTTTTTTTTTTTGAGGTGGAGTCTATTCAGTCACCCAGGCTGGAGTGCAGCATCGGGATCTTAGCTCACTGCAACCTCTGCCTCCCAGGTTCAAGTGATTCTCCTGCCTCAGCCCCCAAAGCAGTTGGGGTTACAGGTTCGCGCCACCACGCCCAGCTAATTTTTGTATTTTTAGTAGAGACGAGGTTTCACCATGTTGGCCAGACTGGGCTTGAACTCCTGACCTCAAGTGATCTGCCTGTCTCAGCCATCCAAAGTGCTGGGATTACAGGCATGAGCCAGTGCACCCAGCCTATCATACCTTATTTTCCGTGTCATTATTTTCTGCTTGTCTGCCTGCTTTATGCTTTATGGTGTCAGGGACTGTGTTCATTTCATCCACCGTTCTATCCTAGTGCCTACATCCAGGACATACAAGGTACTCACTAAATGTGAGCCAGTTGGATGAAAGAATATAAACTACACCGATCTCCTGGAAAATAAGAGAGCCCTTAAATCTTTTTTTTTTTTTTTTTGAGACAGGGTCTCACTCTGTCACTCAGCTGGAGTGCAGTGGCGTGCTCCTCGCTCACTGCAGCCTCCCACTCCCAGACTCAAGTGATCCTCCCATCTCAGCCATCCAAAGTGCTGGGATTACAGGTATGCGCCACCACGCCTGGCTAATTTTTTTTTTTTTTTTTGAGGTGGAGTCTATTCAGTCACCCAGGCTGGAGTGCAGCATCGGGATCTTAGCTCACTGCAACCTCTGCCTCCCAGGTTCAAGTGATTCTCCTGCCTCAGCCTCCCAAAGTGTTGGGATTACAGGCATGAGCCACCACGCCCAGCTAATTTTTGTATTTTTAGTAGAGACGAGATTTCACCATGTTGGCCAGGCTGGGCTTGAACTCCTGACCTCAAGTGATCTGCCTGTCTCAGCCATCCAAAGTGCTGGGATTACAGGCGTGAGCCAGTGCACCCAGCCTATCATACCTTATTTTCCGTGTCATTATTTTCTGCTTGTCTGCCTGCTTTATGCTTTATGGTGTCAGGGACTGTGTTCATTTCATCCACCGTTCTATCCTAGTGCCTACATCCAGGACATACAAGGTACTCACTAAATGTGAGCCAGTTGGATGAAAGAATATAAACTACACCGATCTCCTGGAAAATAAGAGAGCCCTTAAATCTTTTTTTTTTTTTTTTTTTTTATACAGGGTCTCACTCTGTCACTCAGCTGGAGTGTAATGGCGCACTCCTAGCTCATTGCAGCCTCCAACTCCCAGACTCAGGTGATCCGTGATCCTCCTTCCTCAGCCTCCCAAAGCACTAGAATTACAGGCACATGCCACCATGCCCAGCTAATTTTTGTATTTTTAGTAGAGACGAGGTTTCACCATATTGGTCAGGCTGGTCTTGAACTCCTGACCTCAAGTGATCCTCCCATCTCAGCCATCCAAAGTGCTGGGATTACAGGTGTGCGCCATTGCGCTTGGCCCCTGCCCTGTAATTTTTAAATTTCATCTTCTTCCTAAAACTCATGGCTGGGCATGATGGTGGGCACCTGTAGTCCCAGCTACTAAGGAGGTCAAGGTGAGAGGCTCATCTGAGCCCAGGAATTCAAGGCTGAAGGGAGCTATGATTGTGCCACTGTACTCCAGCCTGGGCGACAGAGTGAGACTCTGTCTCAAAAAATAAAAATAAAAATAAGAGACAGGGTCTCTTTGTGTGGCCCAGGCTGGAAAGCAGTGGATCGATCATAGATCTCTGCACCCTGGAACTCCTGGGCTCAAGTGATTCACCTGCCTCAGCCTCCCAACTGGCTGGGACCACAGGCACATGCCACCATGCCCAGCTAATTTTTCTTATTTATTATAAAGACAGAATCTCACTATGTTGCCCAGGCTGGTCTCAAACTCCTGGCCTCAAGGGATCCTCCCACTTCGGACTCCCAAAATGCTGGGATTACAGGTGTGCGCCATTGCGCTTGGCCCCTGCCCTGTAATTTTTAAATTTCATCTTCTTCCTAAAACTCATGGCTGGGCATGATGGTGGGCACCTGTAGTCCCAGCTACTAAGGAGGTCAAGGTGAGAGGCTCATCTGAGCCCAGGGATTCAAAGCTGCAGTGAGCTATAATTGTGCCACTGTACTCAAGCCTGGGCGACAGAGCAATACACTATCTCAAGTAAATAAATATCATTTTATTAATGTCAAGTATAATATGTTTTTTTCTTTTTTCTTTTTTCTTTTTTTTTTTTTGAGGTGGAGTCTATTCAGTCACCCAGGCTGGAGTGCAGTATCAGGATCTTGGCTCACTGCAACCTCCGTCTTCCAGGTTCAAGTGATTCTCCTGACTCAGCCCCCTAAGCAGGTGGGATAACAGGCTTGCGCCACCACGCCTGGCTAATTTTTGTATTTTTAGTAGAGACGAGGTTTCACCATATTGGTCAGGCTGGTCTTGAACTCCTGACCTCAAGTGATCCTCCCATCTCAGCCATCCAAAGTGCTGGGATTACAGGCATGAGCTACTGCACCCGGCCTATAATACCTTATTTTCTGTGTCATTTTCTGCTTGTCTGCCTGCTTTATGCTTTATGATGTCAGGGACTGTGTCCATTTCATCCACCGTTCTACCCTAGTGCCTACATCCGGGACATACAAGGTACTCACTAAATGTGAGTCAGTTGGATGAAAGAATGTAAACTACACTGGTCTCCTGGAAAATAAGAGAGCCCTTAAATCTTTTTTTTTTTTAGACAGCATCTCACTCTGTCACCTAGCTGGAGTGTAATGGCGCACTCCTAGCTCATTGCAGCCTCCAACTCCCAGACTCAGGTGATCCGTGATCCTCCTTCCTCAGCCTCCCAAAGCACTAGAATTACAGGCACATGCCACTGCGCCCAGCTGCCTTAACCCTTTTTTTTTTTTTCCCCCCCTGAGATGGAGTTTCACTCTTATTGCCCAGGCTGGAGTGCAATGGTGCAATCTTGGCTCACTGCAACCTCTGCCTCCCGGGTTCAAGTGATTCTCCCGCCTCAGCCTCCCAAGTAGCTGGGATTACAGGTATGCGCCACCACGCCTGGCTAATTTTGTATTTTTCAGTAGACGGGGTTTCTCCATGTTGGTCAGGCTGGTCTCGAACTCCTGACCTCAGGTGATCTGCCTGCTTCAGCTTCCCAAAGTGCTGTGCTGTGATTACAGGCATGAGCCACCACGCCCCACCTGCCTTAACTCTAAATCCTCCTGCTCCAATGATTCCAGTAACCTCCTTCACCCAACCTCACCCCCAGAATCCATCTGTAGGGGAACTATGACTGGTGCCTCTACCATTAGAATTTGCTTTCTCTATTTCTGGTCATATGTTGGGACTCCATATATTGGGACTCCATAAAAGTCCTATATTTCTCTTTTTTTTTTTTTTTTTTTTTTGAGACGGAGTCTTGCTCTATCACCCAGGCACCCAGGCTGGAGTGCAATAACATAATCTCGGCTCACTGCAACCTCTGCCTCCCGGGTTCAAGCGATTCTCCTGCCTTAGCCTCCTGAGTAGCTGGTATTACAGGCACCCGTCACCACGCCTGGCTAATTTTTGTATTTTTATTAGAGACGGGGTTTCACCCTATGGGGCAGGCTAGTCTCAAACTCCTGACCTCAAGGGATCTGCCCTCCTCAGCCTCCCAAAGTGCTGGGATCACAGGCATGAACCACCACGCCTGGCCCATTATGCAAGAACTTTTGTGTGCTCTGTTAATCCTCATAGCCCTGCAAAGTAAATATTATTTATTCATTTCACAAATGAAGGATCTGAGGTTCAGGAAGATGAAGGGCTGAGTCCAGGGTTACACAACTAGAAAAGATGAAGCACCAAGTTTGGCTTCGGAGGAGACCGCCAGACTGAGAGACTCAGGCCTCGGAGCACTGCCCCAGGCGAATCCCACAACTTGGGGCTGGGCAGAGCTTCTCTTCCGGTTTTCCCTAATGTGTTTGAAAGAGAGTAAGAGAGGTACATTTGGAAAGAAAAACAGAAATGGGTCCCAACGAGTCAGGTTTGCTCCGATCAGACCTCCTCTGCACAGAAAAGGGAAGGACATCAAGAAAGATCCCAGCTGGAAAGACCAGAGAAATAAGCACACACACACACTCACACACACACATACACACAGGCACACACACTTTTTATTTTTTTTAGTAGAGACGGGGGTCTCACTATGTTGCAGGCTGGTCTCAAACTCCTTGACTCAAGTGACCTCCCAAAATGCTGGGATTACAGGCATGAACCTCTGTGCTCAGCCTGCTTTAAAAAAAACCAAAACGAACTATTTTTGTGGTGGTTTGTTCATTTGTTCGTTGTTTTGAGACGGAGGTCTCGCCTCGTGGCCTAGGCTGGAGTGCAGTGGTGCAATCTCCACTCACTGTAACCTCCGCCTCCTGGGTTCAAGAGATTCTCCTGTCTCAGCCTCCCGAGTAGCTGAAACTACAGGCGCCCGTCACCCCACCCAGCTAATTTTTGTATTTTTAGTAGAGACAGGGTTTCATCATGTTAACCAGGCTAGTCTCAAACTCCTGACCTCAAGTGATCTGCCTGCCTCGGCCTCCCAAAGTGTTGGGATTACAGGCGGGAGCCACTGCACCTGGCAAAAAAGAACTGTTAATTAGGGCTGGGTGCCGTGGCTCCCGCCTGTAATCCCAGCACTTCAGGAGCCCAAGGTGGGAAGGAGGATTCCTTGAGGCCAGCAGTTCAAGAGCAGCCTGGGCAATGTAGCCAAATCCCATCTCTACAAAAAATAAATGAGCCAGGCATGTGTGCCTGTAATCCCAGCTACTCGGGAGGCTGAGGCAGGAGGATCACTTCAGCCTGGGAGGTCGAGGCAGTGGAGGCCACCGTGGGCCATGATTGCATCATTGTACTCCAGTCTGGGTGACAGAGCAAGACGTTGTCTCAAAAACACATACCAAAAAAAAAAAAAAAAAAAAAGGCTGTCAATTAGAGGTGCTGCCACAATCCCAATAATAGCACAGTGCTTCACTCAGAGATATTAAGAAGTTGGCACTTGAAAATAAAATGAAGCAGCGAGAAGACATCGTCCTCCCCAGCTCTGACCTGCCCGTTCCTGCTTAAGCGCAGCCTCCACTGCCTCCAGGAGGAAACCCACAGGCGTGAGTCTGGCATCGGAGACCAGGCCCCAATAGCTCACGCCTTCCCTGTCCCCCAGGGAGCCTTGGGTTCCAGCCAAACCAGGCCACCTCCCCCACTCACCAGTCTCAGATCATTCTAGAGCCTCTCACACCTTCAGGCCTTTTGCCTGGCTGGTTCTTGCCTTTCCTTTGGCCACCATCCAGCTGAAATGTCTTCTGTCCCCTGAAGGCTTCCCCAGCGGCCCAGGCCCAGCAGGTGCTCTCAGAGCACATCACACAATGTGTCATTGTCCCTGCAGAAATGGTTTATTGAACACGCAGCTTGAAACACAAGCTCATGATACCGTCTAAATACCTCCCGAGCAAAAAGAATGTTTTTTTCTTTTCTGTTTTTATTCTTCCTTTTTGCGTGAGTGTGAGACAGGATCTCACTCAGTTGCCCAGGCTGGAGTGCAGTGGGGCTATCATAGTTCATTGCAGCCTCAATCTCCTGGGCTCAAGCCATCCTCCTACCTTAGCCTTCCGAGTAGCTGGGACTACAAACACGCACCACTGTGCCCAGATAATTTTTTTTTTTTTAATGGAGTTTCGCTCTTATTGCCTGCTCTGGAGTCTAGTGGCGTAATCTCAGCTCATCGCAACCTCCACCTCCCGGTTCAAGCGATTCTCCTGCCTCAGCCTCCCGAGTAGCTGGGATTACAGGCATGCACCACCACAGCCAGCTAAATTTTTGTGTTTTTAGTAGAGACAGGGTTCTCCATGTTGGTCAGGTTGATCTTGAACTCCCAACCTCAGGTGATCCTCCCGCCTCAGCCTCCCAAAGTGCTGGGATTACAGGCGCAAGCCACGGTGCCCAGCCCGCCCAGCCTTTTTTTTTTTTTTTTTTTTTTGAGACAGTCTCACTCTCACTCTGTCACCCAGGCTGGAGTGCAGTGGCCCAATCTCGGCTTACTGTGACCTCCACCTCCCAGGTTCAAGCGATTCTCCTGCCTCAGCCTCCCAAGTAGCTGAGATTACAGGCACCTATCACCACGCCCACCTAATTCTTGCATTTTTAGTAGAGACAGGATTTCACCATGTTGGCCAGGCTGGTCTCAAACTCCTGACCTCAAGTGATCTGCCTGCCTCAGCCATCCAAAGTGCTGGAATTACAGGCATAAGCCACCACGCCCGGCCGCAGCTAATATTTTTTTAATGTTTTATAGAGACAAGAGTCTCACTATGTTGCCCAGTCTGGTCTCTAACTCCTGGCCTCAAGGGATCCTCCCACCTTGGCCTCCCAAAGTGCTAGGATTCCAGGACCATGCCTGGCCCAGAATGCTCTTTTCTTCTTCATAGCCTGCAGGCTTCAAGCTCAGAACAGAGTCTCACTCTGTCACCCAGGCAGGAGTGCAGTGGTGCGATCTTGGCTCACTGCAACCCCCGCCTCCCGGGTTCAAGCAATTATCCTGCCTCAGCCGCCCAAGTAACTGGAACTATAGGCACATACCATCATGCCTGGCTAATGTTTGTATTTTTATTTTATTTTATTTTATTTATTTATTTTTGGAGATGGAGTCTTGCTCTGTCACCCAAGCTAGAGTACAGTGGCGCTATCTCGGCTTACTGCAACCTCCGCCTCCCGGGTTCAAGTGATTCTCCTGCCTCAGCCTCCCGAGTAGCTGGGATTACAAGTGCCTGCCACCTCACCTGACTAATTTTTGCATTTTTAGTAGAGACAGGGTTTCACCATGTTGGCCAGGCTAGTCTTGAAATGCTGACTTCGTGATCCACCCGCCTCAGCCTCCCAAAGTGCTAGGATTACAGGCATGAGCCACCTCATCCGGCTGACCCCATCTCTAACATAAAAATTTTTTTAAACTAGTGGGGCCTTTGGGAGGAGATAAGGTCATGAGGGTGGAGCCTTCATGAATGGGATTAGTGTCCTTATAAAAGGGACCTGTGGAAGCTTGTTTGCCCGTTCCATCATATGAGGACATGTGAGAAGGGACCATCTACAAGAAACGGTTCCCTTACCAGACACCAAATCTGCCAGCACTTTGATCTTGGACTTCCCAGCTTCCGGAACTGTCAGAAACTGGCCAGGCGCAATGACTCATGTCTGTAATCACAGCACTTTGGGAGGCTGAGGCAGGCAGATCACTTGAGGTCAGGAGTTCGAGACCAGCCTGACCAACAGGGTGAAACCCGGTCTCTACTAAAATACAACAAAATTAGCTGGGTGTGGTGAGGCACGCCTGTAGTGCCAGCTACTCGGGAGGCTGAGGGCAGGAGAATCGCTTGCACCTGGGAGGCAGAGGTTGCAGTGAGCCAAGACTGAGCCACTGCACTCCAGCCTGGGCAATAAGGCGAGTCTCTGTCTCAAAAAAAAAAAAAAAAAAAAAAGAAAAGAAAAGAAAAAGAACTTTAAGAAGAAAATGCTTGGCCGGGCATTTTGGCGCTCAAGCCTGTAATCCCAGCACTTTGGGAGGCCAAGACGGGAGGATCACGAGATTAGGAGATCAAGACCATCCTGGCTAACACAGTGAAACCCTGTCTCTACTAAAAAAAAAACAAAAAAACAAAAAAACAAAAAAAAACTAGCCGGATGTGGTGGCAGGCAACTGTAATACCAGTTACTTGGGAAGCTGGGAGGCAGGAAAATCACTTGAACCCAGGAAGTAGAGGCTGCAGTGAGCTGAGATCTGGCCACTGCACTCCAGCCTGGGCACAGAGCGAGACTCTGTCTCAAAAAAAAAAAAAAAAGAAGAAGAAGAAAATGTTTGTTGTTTATAAGCTGCCCCCCAGTGTATGCTATTTTTGTTGTAACAACTCATATGGACTAAGTTACTTGGGTCGGCTGTCAGGGCCAGGAGGTAAAAGTGATCACATTGTCTTTCCAAGAGGCCATAAGCCCATTGTTAAGGGACATAAGCCATAAAGAACAACTGAATGGCCGGGCGACGTGGCTCACACCTGTAATCCCAACACTTTGGGACGCTGAGGCAGGTGGATCACCTGAGGTCAGGTGTTCGAGGTTAGCCTGGCCATCACAGTGAAACACCGTCAGTACTAAAAATACAAAAAAAAAAAAAAAATTAGCCGGATGTGGTGGCAGGCAACTGTAATACCAGTTACTTGGGAAGCTGGGAGGCAGGAAAATCACTTGAACCCAGGAAGTAGAGGCTGCATTGAGCCAAGATCATGCCACTGCACTCCAGCCTGAGTGAAACTCCAAAAAAAAAAAGAGCAATTGTATAATCCCACTTATGTGATATATCTAGAAAAGGTAAATTCACACAGACAGAAAATAGAATAAAGGCTACTAGGGATCAGGAGAAGGGGATATGGAGAGTTAGTGTTTAATGAGTAAAGAGTTGCTGTTTGGGGACAGGCACAGTGGTTTACATCTATAATCCCAACACTTTGGGAGGCTGAGGCAGGTGGATCACTTGAGGCGAGAAGTTCAAGACCACCCTGGCCAACATGGTGAAACTCCGTCTCTACAAAAAAAAAAAAAAAAAAAAGCAAAAATTTGAGACTCCGTCTCAAAAAATAATTCATTCATTCATTAAAAATACAAAAAGTAGCCAGGCCTGGTGGCACATGCCTGTGATCCCAGCTGTTGGTGAGGCTGAGGCATGAGAATTGCTTGACCCTGCAAGGCAGAGGTTGCAGTGAGCTGAGATTGTACTCCAGCTTGGGAGAGAGAGCAAGACTTCATCTCAGGGGGAAAAAAAAAGAAAAGAAAAGAAAAGCAAGCATAGAAGAAAGAGTAGAAGGGAGTGTAGAAATATAAGTAGTAATTATCTTTCCATAATGGGGTTATGAATGTTTTTATTTTTTCCTTATACTTTTCTCTTCGTATACTTTTCTTTTTTATTTTTATTTTTATTTTTTTAACATTTTTCTAAAATTAACACATTTTACACTTCTAATAAGGCAAAAATCAGTGAGCGTTTTTCGGTTTGTTTTTAGACAAGGTCTTATTCTGTCACCCAGGCTGGAGTTTGGTGGCATGATCATAGCTCACTGCAGCCTTGAACTCCTCAGGCGATCCTCCTGCCTTAGCCTCCCAAAGCACTGCGATTACAGGCGTGAGCCGCCATGCCTGGCCAACTATTGTTTTCCCATAGCACATATTGTGCTTTGAATCAGAGTTGGCTGATACATGTCTCTTACCCTTTGTCTTCTCTCTTCTTCCCGCCCCAACATGGACTCAGCGCCTAAAAGGCAGAAGCCATCTATGACCGTGGGGACCAAAGTGACACTCTGGAAATAGCGCGCGTAAGGAGAGAGAGTGTGTGTTTCAGCAGCTGCTGCAGCCTGCACCATCTAACCCTGAGCTGCTGTCACCCAAGAAAAGTGAAACTCATTTCTTATTTAAGCCACGGTTTGCAGGAGCTGAATGCAATCCTAGCTGCTCACCATATGCTCCATTTTCATTAAAGTAGAAAATTAGCCAGCCGTGGTGGTACATGCTTGTGGTCTCAGCTACTCCAGAGGCTGAGGCTGGAGGATCGCTTGAGCACAGTGGGTAGAGGGTGCTGTGAGCTATGATTGCGCCACTGTACTCCAGCCTGACCCACAGAGCAAGACTCTGTTTCATAAAAATAAATAAATAAAGTAGAAAAGGTAGAAAAATTACATGTGTATGTGTGATCAGTTACATGAGCATAAAGATGCTGAAGAATACGTATCTTGCCGTTAACATTGATTGTCAATATCAAGGGATAGGATTAGAGACAATGGAGAGATGATGAGGTTTTGTTTTTTTAATTACTTAATTAATTTTTTTGAGGTAGAGTCTCACTCTGTCACCCAGGCTGGAGTGCAATGGTGTGATCTCCGTTCACTGCAACCTTTGCCTCCCAGGTTCAAGCGATTCTCCTGCCCGAGCCTCCCAACGGCAAATCTCCGTCTCTACTAAAAATACAAAATTAGCCGGGCGTGGTGGCAGAGTGTGGCAGGTGCAGGCCTGGGGAGACTGAGGACATGGAAGGTTCGGTGGAGTTTTCCAGTGTGAGCCCAAGCCACCAGCTTCAGAGTTGCTCCAAATTCCTTGGTGCAAAGGGTCAGGCTCCAGTTCCATTAGCCTAATGCAGCAGGCATCCAGGAGACCAGCAGGGCCCTGCCTGGGGACATGAGACCCAGAGGGGCAGGTGCAGCCTGGCAGAAGAGCAGAGTGACAGCTGTGGCATGTGGCGCTGGCCCCAGGCTCCCCAGAGGTGTGCCCTAGCTCTCATGAGCAGACCCAGTTATCTGCCCTGCTCTGGGACTCTGGGATGGTGGTTGGATCCCACCTTACATGCACACAGGAGCTGGGCTGGGGCACACGGGAGCTGGGCATGTGTAGCCCAATAACAAGCAAAACCGTGCGGCCGAACTTGCGTATGGTCCGTGTCTCCTTGTTCAGCAGCTCTTTGCTGCTCAGAGCCTTCATGGCGCCTGCCCTGTGAAGCCACGTGGTGGGGGTGGGGGTGGGGATCACAGTGCTGCTGGCCCAAACCCCCTCCCACACCCCTGCCTCCCTGCTCCTGTTTCCTCTCTTGAGGCAGCCAAGGGTTTCCTGTCTTTCTGGCTGTCTGAGCGGCTTCCTCATTTATCGCTCAACATCTTGCAGCAGGTGCCATCATTGCTTCTGTTCTTGGAAACTCAGGCTGGGACCAAGCAGAGGTCCTCGGGGATTGTTCAAAGGAGAGATGGCAGAGGGAAATGGCAGTGGGGTTAGTTTTGCAGGACCCAGCTAGGTTCTGGGGGAGCCAGCAGAGAGAAGGGTTTCTTTCTTCTCTCTCTCTCTGTTTTTTTTTATGTTTTTATTTTATTTTATTTTATTTTCTGTTTTTAGAGACAGGGTCTCGCTCTATCACCCAGGCAGGGGTGCAGTGGCGTCATCACAGCTCACTGCAGCCTTGACCTCCCAGGCTCAAGTGATCTGCGATTCTCCTGCCTCAGCCTCCTAAGTAGCTGGGACCACAGGCGCATGCTACCATGCCCGGCTAATTTTTATTTTTGTAGAAATGGGGTCTCACTAGATTTCCCAGGCTGGTTTCAAACTCCTGTCCTCAAGAGATTCTCCTGCCTTTTGGGGCCATATTCCTGAAACCAGGACTGACTCCTGTGCCCCCTCCTCCTCTCTGACCCAGTAAAAGTCCTCTCTTTGCAGCTTCTGCACAGGGACCCAGTGAAATTGCTAACATAGGCAGGGCGCAGTGGCTCACACCTGTAATCCCAGCACTTCGGGAGGTTGAGGCGGGGGGGCAGATCATCTGAGGTCAGGAGTTCGAGACCAGCCTGTCTAACATGGTGAAATCTCATCTCAAAATACAAAAATTAGCTGGGCATGATGGCGCACACCTGTGGTCCCAACTACTTGGGAGGCTGAGGCGGGAGAATAACTTGAACCTGGGAGGTGGAGGTTGCAGTGAGCCAAGATCATGCCACTGCACTCCAGCCTGGGTGACAGAGTGAGACTCCATTTCCGAAAAAAAAAAAAAAGCAATTGTTAACAGAATCATGGCTCCGAAAGTAGGGTTGCTGAATAAAATACAAGAAGCCTAGTCAAATGTGAATTTCAGATGAACAACAAATAATTGTTTTAGTGTAAGTTATGTCCACATATTGCATGGAACATGATTGCACTCAAGAATTATTTGTTGTTTATTTGAAATTCAAATTCAACACAGCATCCCCTATTTTTATTTGCTAAATGTGGCAACCTGATCCTAAAACGGCTCAGCTTTCAAAGTTCTAATCAGATTTCTCAGAAAGGAAAGAGAGGGAGGAGGAGAGAGAACAAAAGAACAAATCGCCCCTGTAATCCCAGCACTTTGGGAGGCCGAGGCAGGCGGATCATGGGGTCAGGAGATCGAGCCACGGTGAAACCCCGTCTCTACTAAAAATAAAAAAAAATTAGCCAGGTGTCAGGTGGTGCACGCCTGTAATCCATCCCAGCTACTCGGGAGGCGGAGGAATGAGAATTGCTTGAACCCAGGAGGCGGAAGTTGCAGTGAGCCAAGGTCGTGCCACTGCACTAAATAGCCTGGGCAATAGAGCAAAACTCAGTCTCAAAAAAATAAAAAATAAAAAAATTAACCAGGCATGGTGGCAGTTGTCTGTAGTCCCAGCTACTTGGGAGGCTGAGGCACAAGAATCGTTTGAACTTGGGAGGCAGAGGTTGCAGTGAGCCAAGATTGTGCCACAGCATTCCAGCCTGGGCAACAGAGCGTGACTCCATCTCAAAAAAAACAAAAACAAAAACAAAAACCGTCCCCTCATTCTTTATTCTTTCTTTCTTTCTTTTTTTTCTTTTAGCATTAGGATCTTTCTCTGTCCCTCCCGAGTAGCTGGATTACAGGCTCCTGCCACCACACCCGGCTAATTGGTCAGGCCAGTCTGAACCTCCTGACCTTGTGATCTGCCTGCCTCGGCCTCCCAAAGTGCTGGGATGGTAGGCGTAAGTCACTGCGCCCAGCAATCCTTGTCTTTTTATTATTGAGGTATAGTTCTTTACATATTCTAGATACAGTCCTGGATCAGATATATGATTTGTAAAAATGGTTCCCCGCTCTGAGATTTTCTTCTCACTTTCTTGATGGTGTCTTCTAAAGCATTTTTTTTTTTTTTTTTTTTTTTTGAGACAGAGTCTCGCTCCATCGCCCAGGCTGGAGTGCAGTGGTGCGATCTCTGCTCACTGCAAGCTCTGCCCACCGGGTTCACGCCATTCTCCTGCCTCAGCCTTGCGAGTAGCTGGGACTACAGGTGCCCTCCATCACGCCCGGCTAATTTCTTTGTATTTTTAGTAGAGATGGGGTTTCACCGTGCTTGTCGGGATGGTCTTGATCCCCTGACCTCGTGATCCACCCGCCTCGGCCTCCCAAAGTGCTGGGATTACAGGCGTGAGCCACCGCGCCCGGTTTTTTTTTTTGGTTTTTTATTTTTGAGACGAAGTTTCGCTCTTGTTGCCCAGGCTGAAATGCAATGGTGCAATCTCGGCTCACCACAACCTCTGCCTCCTGGGTTCAAGTTATTGTCCTGCCTCTCCTGAGTAGCTGGGATTACAGGTGTGAGCCACCGTGCCCAGCCTCCTGTTTGGTTTTAAAAAGACACATTGATCTACACAGATGTTCATCACTGGGCTATTTATAATAATCAAATAGAGGGAATATCTAAATGTTCCACAGTAGGAGATGGTTATGTGGAGGTTGATGACAATGATGATGACAACGATGAATATTCCTCATGGCTTATTCTGTGCCAAACACTGTGCAAATGACCTTATATGAAAATTATCAGCCAGACATGTTGGCTCATACTTGTAACCCCAGCACTTTGGGAAGCAGAGGCAGGTGGATCACCCAAGTTCAAGAATGTTGAGACCAGCCTGGGCAACATGGTGAAACCCTCTCTCTACAAATAAATACAAAAATTAAAAATAAAAACAAAAAAAGAAATACAAAAATTAGCCAGGCGTGGTGGCATGTGCCTCTAGGCTGAGGAAGGAGGGCTGTTTGAGGCCAGGAGTTCAAGTCTAGCCTGGGCAACACAGCAAGACTCCATCTCTACAAAAAAAAAAAAAAAATTTTTTTTTAATTAGCCAGCCACAGTGGCACATCCCTGTGGTTCCAGCTACTCAGGAGGCTGAAACAGGAGGATCGCTTGAGCCCACAAGTTGGAGGCTGAAGTGAGCTATGATCATGACACTGCACTCCAGCCTGGGCAACAGAGCGAGATCCTCTCTCAGAAAGAAAATAAAACAGGAGAAAATTTGGACACAGAGGCAAAAGGAAGACTAGGTGGTGAGACCCAGCAAGAACCCCATGTGAAGGCGCATGTTTGGAGCAACACATCTACCAGCTGATGAATGCCAAAGGCTGCCAGGAAACCACCAGACCCTAGGACAGAGGCATGGGATAGATTCTCACAATCATCCTTGTCATCATCACCCACTTAACACAGCCTACACAGGGAATCAACTTCTGGGCTCTGGCCTCCAGACCTGCAAGACAATAAACTTTTGGTTGTTGTTGAGACAAGGGGTCACTCTGTTGCCCAGGCTGGAGCACAGTGGCGCAATCTCGGCTCACTGCAACCTCTGCTTCCCGGGTTCAAGCTATTCTCGTGCCACAGCCACCCGGATAGCTGGGATCAGAGGCGTGCACCACCACGCCCGGCTAATAACAAAATTTTTTTTTTTTTTTGAGACGGAGTCTCGCTCTGTCTCCCAGGCTGGAGTGCAGTGGCGCGATCTCAGCTCACTGCAAGCTCCGCCTCCCAGGTTCACGCCGTTCTCCTGCCTCAGCCCCCTGAGTAGCTGGGACTACAGGTGCCGGCCACCACGCCCGGCTAATTTTTTGTATTTTTAATAGAGACTGGGTTTCACCATGTTAGCCAGGATGGTCTTGATCTCCTGACCTCATGATCCACCCGCCTCGGCCTCCCAAAGTGCTGGGATTACAGACATGAGCCACCGCACCCGGCCAACAAACTTCTTTAAAAAGGATGGCCGGGTGTGGTGGCACACACATCCTTTAAAAAGGATGGCCTGTAATCCCTGGTATTCAGGAGACTGAAGCAGGAGGATCACTTGAAACTGGGAGGCAGAGGTTGCAGTGAGCCGAGATTGTGCCACTGTGCTCCAGTCTGGGCGACAGAATGATACTCTGTCTCAAAAAAAAAAAAATAATAATAATAATAAAATAATAATAATAAAACACACACAATTATTACCAAAAACCTGATATGGTGCTACATCAGTAAATACGGTAATAATAAATACAGCCCTAGCAGCAGGCACTAAATCCCATAGAAATAAAGAGGAGAACACAGCCCACCCTGCCAGGATGAGTTGAAGGACATTTCCAAGGAGGAGCCAATACTTAATTGAGCCTTGAAAAAAAGAATTATTCACTGGGCAGGGTGATGCACGCCTATAATCCCAGGACTTTGGCAGGCCAAGGCAGGTGGATCACCTGAGGTCAGGAGTTCGAAACCAACCTGCACAATATGACGAAACCCCATCCAGTAAAAACACAAAAATTAGCCAGGCGTGGTGGTGGGCACCTGTAGTCCCAGCTACTCGGGAGGCTGAGGCAGGAGAATTGTTTGAACCCAGGAGGCGGAGATTGCAGTGAGCCGAGATCGCGCCACTGCCCTCCAACCTGGGTGCCAGAGAGACTATTTTTATCTGTCTCAAAAAAAAAAAAACCATGAAACAGGAATTTTCTGGAATTCAGCCGTAGGAAGGTTTTTTCCAGGTGTGCGTGAAAGGACACAGGCATGAAATATCCTGTCTGGCATGCGGCAGTATGTTTGTTACTGAAATGTTCTTAAAATAACAGAGATGAGCCAGGCATAGGGCTCACGCGTGTAATCCCAGCACTTTGGGAGGCTGAGGCAGGCGGATCAGTAGAGGTCAGGAGTTTGAGACCAGCCTGGCCAACATGGCAAAACCCCATCTCTACTAAAAATACAAAAAAAAAAAAGCTGGGTGGGTGTGGTGGTGGGTACCTGTAATCTCAGCTACTTGGGAGGCTGACGCAGGAGAATCGCTTGAACCTGGGAGGCAGAGGTTTCACTGAGCCAAAATTGCGCCACTGCACCCCAGCTGGGAGACAGAGTGAGACTCTGTCTCAAAAAATAAAATAAAATAAATAACAGAGATGAAGTTCTGTAGAGAACAGTTTTCGAAATCCTTAGCTCCTCTTTGCTAATTTGAATTACAACAGAAATACTATTTCTTTTTTTTATTAATCCCAGCACTTTGGGCGACCAACGCAGGAGGATTGCTTCAGCCCAAGAATTCGAGGTTAGCCTGGGCAACATAGGGAGACTTTGACACTACAAAAAATTTAAAAATTATCCGGGTAAAGTGGCACATGCCCGAAGTCCAAGCTACACGGGAGGCTGAGGTAGGATCATTTGAGCCCAGGAGGTTGAGGATGCAATAAACTATGACAGCCCCACTGCACTCCGGCCTGGGCAACAGAGTGAGACCCTGTCTCAACAAATAATACTAATAATTAAATTAAAAGAAAAAGAAAAAAGAGGCTAAGCATGGTGGGAAAATCAAGTGGGAAGATCACTTGAGGCCAAGAGTTCAAGACCAACGTAGGCAACATAGTGAGACCCTGGTCTCTGTACTTAAAAAATAAAATAAAAAGCAATCTTGGGCAGGGTGCAGTGGCTCATGCCTGTAATCCCAGCACTTTGGGAGGCTGAGGCAGGTGGATCATCTGAGACCAGCCTGGCCAATATGGTGAAACCCTGTCTCTACTAAAAATACAAAAATTAGCCACGCACAGTGGCAGGAGCCTGTAATCTCAGCTACTCAGGAAGCTGAAGCAAGAGAATCACTTGAACCCAGGAGACAAATTTTGCAGTGAGCCAAGATCATGCCACTGCATTCTAGCCTGGGCAACAGAGCAAGACTCTGTCTCCAAAAAAAAAAAAAAAAAATTAGCTGGGCATGGTAGTACACGCCTGTAATCCCAGCTACTTGGGAGGCTGAGGCACAAGAATCAGTTGAACCTGGGAGGCTGAGATTGCAATGAGCCGAGATCTCACTACTGCACTCCAGTCTGAGCAAGACTCTATCTCAATCAAAAAAAAAAAGAAATATTATTTTTTGATTTCTAAACACATTGTTAGAATATTCTAACCACTTCCAAACTAACCCACAAGGAAAAAACTGCAGTTTCAGGCCAATGATTCCCAGGGGGAGTAAGAGAACTTTACACAATGGTGGTCTAAGGGAACTTTACACAATGGTGTTGACTGGGGGAACACTCTGGAAGACAGCGAATATGGATTCTTGCCTAAACTGGAAGTTTATAAAAATTTTCCATGAGGTGGCAGCAGTTCTTCAACTAGTTGTGAAAAATAATCTTGTTTGAAATTTATATTTTCTCTTTTTTATTTTAGAGACAAGGTTTCCCTTTGTCACCCAAGCTGGAGTGCAGTCCTGCGATCATAGCTCACTGCAACCTTCACCTCCTGTGGTCTAGCAATCCTCCTGCCTCAGCCCCCCAAGTAGCTGGGATTACACGTCCAAGTCATTATGTCCAGCTAAGTTTATTTTTATTTTTTTGTAAAGATGGAGTCTTGCTATGTTGC